>ML415041.1:0-32130 GCA_005239525.1 Nicotiana knightiana
ATATATATATATATATATATATATATATATATATATATATATATATATATATATATGTATCTAGAGAAAATTATGTTTCAAAGAAAATTCTCTATTTTGAAATAATTATATTCGAAGCTTTCAATATAAACTTACGATTTAAAGGTTTTCACTCGAAAGTTTGACCAATGTAGTGGATTGTTGGCTAAGGCCTTATGTGGAATACTAATGTAGTGCTGAGTTGCTGGTGTTCTTCTTGTGTTGGGTATTCCGGTTCTGGCTTGTACCTTTGTCTATCATTTCTACGTATTATTGTGTTATTTCGTTGTTGTTGCTGCATTTTCTTCTGCATGGTAAATGTTTTGTTATTTGCTATATTGTGTAGTCATTATATAGATGTCATATTCTGCCATTTCTATATCTATGTCCGTTTAGCTTTTAGACTAGTGGTGTCTTGACTAGTCCTCGTCACTACTTCACCGAGGTTAGTCTTGATACTTACTGGACACCGTTGTGGTGTGCTCATACTACACTTCTGTGCATTTTTGTGTGCAGATCCAGGTAATTGTTGTTAGTAGCTGCGTAGATCATTGTCGAGGTGTAACGACTAGGTCCGTCGTTATGTAAAACCTACATTATAATTGCTGTTATAGACTTGTCATAGGTGGTTTATTCTATTATTGATGTGTTAAAGTCGATAGGCTTGAAATCGGAATGGTTAAATGAGAATTAGTAACTTAGTATTTCAAAGATAGTCTTATAATGGGAAAAGTCAACTGAGAGTTGACTTATTGGGAAACGACCTCGGAAAATGCAGATTTTAAAGCTCGGATAGCTTCATTAGGTGATTTGAGACATAGGAGTGTGTTCGGAATATTTTTCGTGATGTCCGGTGCGATTAGGCTTGAATTGGCGAAAGTTAGTTTTTGGCGATTTCTGGTCCAGTGGAAAATAGGCTACCAGGGTCGGAAAAGGTTTGTAATGTCATTTTGGATATGTCTGCAAAATTTAAGGTTAATCGGAGTTGTTTTGGGTAGTTTCGGCATCATTGGAGGATTTTAGAAATTTCAAAGTTCTTAGTCTTGAATTTGATGTGATTTTGGTGTTTTGATGTTATTTTAGTGTTTCGAGAGTGCAACTAAGTTTGAATGATCATATACGAGGTGTTGGTATGTTTGGTTGGGGTCCCGAGGGGCTCGGGATAGTTTCAGATGGTTAATAGGGAGTTTGGGATGATTTTGTCACTGCTGGTTCTGTTGCTGGTGTTTTTCGCACCTGCGGATGGGGAGCCGCTGGTGCGGTCCCGCAGGAGCGGACGTGGCACCGCAGGTGCGGAAGTTGGCCAAGTGAGGGGTTTCCACTGGTGGGAGGTAATTGTCGCACCTGCGACGCCGCAGGTGCGAGAGGTCAATCGCAAGTGCGGGATTTGAGGCCTTAGGATTTTTCTGCGGGTGCGACCTGGGATCCGCAGGTGCGATTTTGCAGGTGCGAGTAAGTGGTCGCAGGTGCGGACCCACTGGGCAGAAGGTATAAAAACGTGCCTTCGTGAATTTTAACCATTTTCTCAATATTTCATCCGGGTTTGAAGCTTTTGGAAGGGTTTTGAAGAGTGAATTCGATAGCTCTTCACCAAGGTAAGATTTTTGGACTATAAACTCGTTTATATGTGATTAAAGGTCGGAATTATGGTGGAAATTAGGGAAAAATCAGTGTAAATTGGGTGCTTAAGGCTTGCGATTAATAATATTTAAAATGGTGATTTGAGGGGTCATTTGGACTCCGAATTTAGTGTTCTTTATATGTACGGACTCGTGAGATGACGAAGGTCGGTTTGGTTTAAAATTTTCTAAATTTCGGGACGTGGGCCCGGGGGTCAGGTTTTTACCAATTTCGGGATTTTTGAGTATTTTGATACATTTCGATTGGGATTAGTTCCTTAGCATATTATAATGATATGCATCTGATTATTGGTAGATTTGGAGCACTCGGAGGCCGAATTTAGAGGCAAGGGCACTGCGGAGTAGTGTATTAGCCGATTTTGAAGTAAGTAATGCTTCCAAACTTGGAACTGAGGGTTCGAAACCCCAAACTATTCGATATTTGCTGTTAATTAAGGTGACGTACTTTCCAAGTGACGGGCATGTGGGCGTTTACCAAATATTTGTAGCCTGGCTCATCCCATGGCACTGTCTACTGGTTATCCCAGATTGATATTGTATTGTGAAAGTGGTAATTACCTTGAATGAAATAGAAGTCATGCTAAATGTTGAGGCTTCACGCCGATGTGTTTAGACTGGAATGGTCGATTATTGTTGTCTCTATCTGTGATTATTGCTTTCATGTACTCAGTCATGTTATAGTATATG
Source organism: Nicotiana knightiana (assembly GCA_005239525.1). Classification (NCBI taxonomy): domain Eukaryota; kingdom Viridiplantae; phylum Streptophyta; class Magnoliopsida; order Solanales; family Solanaceae; genus Nicotiana; species Nicotiana knightiana. Next base: position 2,346 of record ML415041.1, read on the forward strand.
TTTCATGCCTCAGTCTCGTAAGTTGCTATTTTATTCTATATTATCATTGGTTTGGGCTGATTTGCATATGTTAGAGCATTGTAAGTGAGATTGGAAGGTACTGACTGAGTGAGGCTTGGAGCCTGGTTTTGAGACAGTTATGAGGTCGGACTACACCCCGCAGCGATCCTGAAATCATGCCTTCGTTGGCTTGATATAGCGCTTGGGCTGAAAAGAGCCCCTCTAGAGTCTATACACCCCTAGTGAGTGCACAGATATTAAGGGATAGATTTCCTTGGGCATGGATTTGTCCGAGTATTCTGTTCCGGAGATGTATTTCTCTGTGGTTATCATGTTCCGGAGATGGATTTCTGCGTGGGGGCAGGATTGGCCTTTTTCCTCAGTACTTGGTGACTGTGTCACTTGTGATCATGTAATATCCGGGATCGACTTCCCTGGGCCTGAAGGTCGTATTCTAGTACTGAGTGGACCACCTTATGAGAGCTTGATTAATGAGTACACATCATTCATGGTTCTATATGCATTCATGCTAGTATGCAGAGTTACAGACATATCTTGATACATCATGTTTATTTCCTGATATATTACTGTCATGCCCAATTTATGTACTGTGGTTTAAATTATCAGAGGTCTAGTCTGTCACTACCTCTCAGCCCGTAGTTTGGTTTCGTTACTACTGAGTTGATGTACTCACGTTACCCCCTGCATCTTATGTGCAGATATAGGTACAACGGAATTTAGCTCGGGTCAGGGAGCACAGCAGTTGCATCAGAGTTGAGGAGGTCGCAGCTGGCGACCGTGATCTTGTTTTCTCTTTCCTTTCTACCTGTCGTATTTATTTTCAGACTATGTTAGTCATTTCTTTAGATTGTATTAAGTATTAGTAGCTCATGACTGTGTGACACTGGATCCGGGGTTTGTAGGAGTTGGGTTTTGATTTTGTTATAAACCTGTTTTCAAATTCAAACTTACTATTATTAATGATTTCAAACATTTTAAGAAGGATATTATATTGGTAATCGTATTTAGTAGATAAAATGGGTGGCTTGCCTGGTTCCACGACATTCTCCATCACGACTCTTGAAATGGGTCGTGACAAGTTGGTATCAAAGCGCTAGGTTAAATAGGTCTCACCAGTCATGAGCAGGTTTAGTAGAGTCTTGCGGATCGGTACGGAGACGTCTGTACTTATCTTCAAGAGGCAACAGAACCTTTAGGAAAAATCTCACATTCTTTGAATTTTGTCGTGCGACTCTGTTGAACTCTGAAACTAAACTTCTGTTGTTTCATTCTCTCACAGATGGTGAGGACTCGTGCTAATGATAGTGGTGACCAGAGATCCTAGCATGACCAGCCCGAGGTCGAGGCCGTGGTCACAGCAGTGGCAGAGGGAGGGGTGCAGCCCGCATAGCAGCCGGAGCAGCACCTGTGGACCCTCCCGTTACTCAGGAGCAGGTCCCCGCAGCTGAGATTCCAGCAGGGCAGACTCAGGCACCAGCAGTGCCCATTGTGATTTCGGGTCATCAGGAGACCCTATCCCAGATTTTAACGGTGTGCACCAGCTTGGCACACGTCGGCGCTATGTCCACTACTGCTACTACTTCTCAGGCCGGGGGAGGCATCCAGACTCCAGCTGCCCGGACACCTGAGCAGGTCATCTAGGGACTTCAGACACCTGGGGCAGCCCCAGTGCAGCAGATTGTTCCGGTACAAGATTATGTGGTCCCAGCTTTAGTTGATGATGAGCAGCGTAGTTTGGAGAGGTTCAGCAGACTCCAGCCTCTGACTTTTAGGGGTACAGAGGGCGAGGATGCCCAGGCCTTCTTGGACAAATGTCATAGGATACTATGTACCGCAGGGATATTAGAGGCCAGCGGGTTTCCATTCACTACATTCCAGTTTTCAGGAGCTGCACTTGCTTGGTGGGAGGCCTATGAGAGGCATAGACCCGCTGATGCAGCACCCCTTACATAGCACCAGTTCTCCATTTTCTTTCCGGAGAAGTATATACCACAGTCTCGTCGAGAGGAGCTGCGTAGAGAGTTTGAGCAGTAGCGTCAGGGAGACATAATCGTGACGCAATGAGGTTCTCTAATTTAGATCGTCATACCATCTGGCTAGTTCCCACAGACAGGGAAGGATTCAGAGATTTGTTGATGGTCTTGCTTACCAGCTACGGGTTTTTCTAACCAGGGAAAGGGTATCCGGTGCTTCTTTTGAGGAGGTAGTTGACATAGCCAGGGAGATTGAGTCAGTGCACCGCCAGGAGCGTGTTGAGAGAGAGGCCAAGATTCCTCGAGGTTCTGGTAATTATAGTGGTGATCACTCAGGAGGTCAGTCTCGGCACAGCAGAAGTAGACCATTCAGGCCTCCTCCACCAGCTCGTTCAGCTTACAGTGGTGCTTCATCAAGACACGATCCCCGTAGCTTTTATCCGTACCATTCCTCATTTAGTGCATTTCTAGCCCAAAGCTCATCTCGGCCACCATCAGTTCAGGGTTCCTCAGTACATGGTTATTCTAGCAGCTACCCTGGTCCCAAGGGTTCCCTTTTGTCCCCATCGCCAATTTCTGGTAGAGGTTGTTTCGAGTGTGGGGATCCGGGTAACATCAAGAGGTTTTGTTCCCACCTTTCTGGTAGTTCATTTCAGCACAGGAACCAGCCTCCAGCTTCATAACCAATTTCTACACCACCCGCTCAAACAGCCAGGGGTGGAGGTTAGTCAGGCAGAGGCCGCCCCAGAGGGGGAGGTCGGTCAGGTGTAGGGCTGGCCCGTTTCTATGCACTTCCGGGCAGACCAGATGCCATAGCTTCAATGTAGTGATTACAGGTATTGTCTCAGTCGGTCACCGGGATACTGCAGTATTATTTGGTCCTGGTTCTACGTATTCATATGTTTCTTTATACTTTGCAAATTTCTTAGATACACCCCGTGAGTCCTTGTTTTCAGATGTTCATGTGTCGACTCCGGTGGGGGATACTGTTGTGGTATATTGGGTGTACCGGTCTTGTATTATATCTATTGGGGTTCGGGTGACCCGGGCAGATCTAATATTACTTAGCATGGTTGACTTCGATGTGATTTTAGGCATGGATTGGCTATCTCCATACCATGCGGTTCTCGACTGTCATGCAAAGACCGTGACCTTAGCGATGCCCGGATTGCCAAGGATTGAGTGGAGAGGTTTGATGGAGTACGTGCCTAGCCGGGTGATTTCCTTTCTGAAGGCTCATTGTATGATTAGGAAGGGGTGTGAGTCTTATCTGGCCTTTGTGAGGGATTTTAGTAGTGAGACTCCTTCCATTGATTCTGTTCCCATGGTCCGTGAGTTCCCGGACGTTTTCCCAGCAGACCTGCCAGGCATGCCACCTGACAGGGACATTGATTTTGGTATTGACTTATTGCATGAGACCCAGCCTATCTCTATTCCTCTTTACCGCATGGCCCCAGCATAGTTGAAGGAGTTGAAGGAACAACTTCAGGAACTCCTAGATATGGGGTTCATTAGGCCTAGTATGTCGCCTTGGGGTGAACCGATGATGTTCGTAAAGAAGAAGGATGGATCCATGTGTATGTGCATTGACTATAGGCAGTTGAACAAGGTTACGGTGAAGAACCAGTATCCTTTGCCCCGTATTTATGACATCTTCGATCAGTTCAGGGAGCTAGGGTGTTCTCCAAGATTGACTTGAGGTCTGGGTACCATCAGCTGAAGATTCGGGATTCTGATATTCCGAAGACTGCTTTTAGGACCAGATATGGCCACTATGAGTTTTTGGTTATGTCTTTTGGGCTGACCAATGCCCCAGCCGCGTTCATGCATTTGATGAACAGCGTGTTTCAGCCTTACCTTGATTCATTCGTTATTGTGTTCTTTGATGACATCATGGTGTACTCTCGTAGCCAGGAGGAGCACGCTCAGCATTTGAGGGTTGTGTTGCAGAGATTGAGGGAGGAGAAGCTTTGTGCAATGTTCTCCAAATGTGAGTTTTGGCTTGGTTCAGTAGCTTTCTTGGGCCACATAGTGTCTAGGGAGGGTATTCAGGTGGACCCGAAGAAGATAGAGGCGGTGCAAAGTTGGCCCAGACCGTCCTAAGCTACCGGGATTAGGAGTTTCTTAGGTTTTGCAGGTTATTACCGTCGCTTTATGGAGTGATTTTCTTCTATTGCTTCACCTTTGACCAGATTGACCCAGAAGGGTGCTCCATTCAGATGGTCCGATGAGTGCGAGGAGAGCTTTCAGAAGCTCAAGTCAGCATTGACTACAGCTCCAGTATTGGTATTGCCTACAGGTTCGGGTTCTTACACAGTCTATTGTGATGCTTCTAGAGTTGGATTAGGAGCGGTTTTGATGCAGGACGGTAGAGTTATTGCCTATGCGTCCAGATAGTTAAAGGTGCACGAGATGAATTATCCAGTGCACGATCTTGAGTTAGCTTCCATAGTTCATGCCTTAAAGATTTGGCGGCATTACTTGTATGGGGTACAGTGTGAGATTTTCACTGATCATCGTAGCTTGCAGTATCTGATAAGGCAGAAGGACTTGAATTTGTGCCAGAGGAGATGGTTAGAGCTTCTTAAGGACTATGACTTAACTATTTTGTATCACCCGGGAAATGCCAATGTAGTGGCCGATGCCTTGAGTCGCAGAGCCGAGAGTTTGGGGAGCCTAGCTTAACTTTCAGCAATAGAGTGACCGTTAGCATTTGATGTTCAGGCTTAAGCGGGTCAGTAGGTGAGATTGGATTTGTCAGACCCTCCGCGAGTGGTAGCTAGCATGGCTTCCCAGTCTTCTTTATTCGATCAGATTAAGGCACGACAGTATTATGACGGTCACTTGTTAGTTCTTCAGGATAGAGTTTGTCGGGGTGATGCCCGGGATGTGACTATTGGTGATGACGGATTTATGAGGATGCAAGTCCGTATTTGCGTGCCCAATGTGGATGGTATTCGAGAGTTAATATTAGTAGAGGCTCACAGTTAGCGGTATTCTATTCATCTGGGTGCCGCGAATATGTACCAGGATCTGAGGCAGCAGTATTGGTGGAGGCAGATGAAGAGAGACATTGTGGAGTACGTAGCATGGTGTCTCAACTGCCAGCAGGTCAAGTATGAGCACCAGAGACCAGGTGGATTACTTCAGAGGTTAGATATTCCAGAGTGGAAGTGGGAGTGGATCACCATGGATTTTGTAGTTGGGCTTCCACGAACTTCAAAGATTTTTTATGCTATTTGGGTCATTGTGGATAGATTGACCAAGTCCGTGCAGTTCATTCCTGTCAGCACTTCTTATACTTCAGAGCGGTTAGCTTGTATTTACATTAAGGAGATTGTCCGATTGCATGGAGTTCCAGTTTCTATTATTTTTGACAGAGGTACTCAGTTCACATCTCAATTTTGGAGGGTCGTACAGAGAGGTATGGGTACTGAGGTAGAGTTGAGCACTGCATTTCATCCTCAAACCGACGGGTAGTCGGAAAGGACTATTCAGATTCTGGAGCACATGTTACGGGCTATCAATCCAGTATTCAGATGGCCCCGTATGAGGCTTTATATGGTAGAAGGTGTATATCGTCGGTTGGTTGGTTTGAGCCTGGCGAGGCTAAGTTATTGGGCACATATTTGATTCAGGATGCATTGGAGAAGGTGAAGTTGATTCAGGAGCGACTTCGTACGGCGCAGTCTAGACAAAAGAGTTATGCGGACCGGAATGTTCGAGATGTGTCTTTTATGGAAGAGAATAAGGTACCGCTGAAGGTATCACCCATGAAGGGTGTTATGAGGGTCGGAAAGAGAGGAAAGCTAAGTTTGCGGTTTATTAGTCCCTTCGAGGTGCTTCAGAAGGTTGGAGAGGTGGCTTATAGACTTGCATTGCCACCCAGTCTATCGAGTGTTCATCTGGTATTTCATGTGTCGATGCTCAGAAAATATTTGGGTGACCCGTGTCATGTGTTAGACTTCAGCACAATTCAGCTCGAGGATGATATGTCTTATGAGGTAGAGCCAATGGCTATTTTGGCTCGCGAGGTCAGAAAGTTGAGGTCCAAGGAGATAGCTTCAGTGAACGTACAGTGGAGAGGTCAGCCAATGGAGGAGGCTACTTGGGAGACCGAGCGGGAGATGCAGAGCAAATATCCTCACTTGTTTGAGACTCCAGGTATGTTTCTAGACCCGTTCGAGGATAATGTTTGTTTAAGAGGAGGAGAATGTAACGAACCAGTCCGTCGTTACGTAAAACCTGCATTATAATAGTTGTTATTGACTTGTCATAGGTGGGTTATTCTATTATTGATGTGTTATAGTCGATAGGCTTGAAATCGGAATGGTTAAATGAGAATTCAGTAACTTAGTCTTTAAAGGATAGCCTTATAATGGGAAAATTCAACTGAGAGTTAACTTATTGGGAAACGACCTCGGAATATGGATTTTATGGCTCTGATAGCTTCATTAGGTGATTTTGGACTTAGGAGTGTGTTCGGAATATTTTTGTGATGTTCGGTGTAGAATTAAGATTGAATTGGCGAAAGTTAGTTTTTGGCGATTTCCGGTCAGCAGTGGAAAATAGGCTATCGGGGTCGGAACGGAATTCCGACTGTTGCAACAGGTTCGTAATGTCATTTTGGATATGTCTGCAAAATATCAGGTTAATCGAAATTGTTTTGGGTAGTTTCGACATCGTTGGAGGATTTTAGAAATTTCAAAGTTCTTAGGCTTGAATTTGATGTGATTTTGGTGTTTTGATGTTATTTTAGTGTTTCGAGAGTGTAACTAAGTTTGAATGACCATATACGAGGTATTGATATGTTTGGTTGGGGTCCCGAGGGGCTCAGGATGGTTTCGGATGGTTAACGGAGAGTTTGGGATGATTTTGTCATTGTTGGTTCTATTGCTGGTGTTTTTCGCACCCGTAGATGGGGAGCTGCAGGTACCGTCCCGCAGGAAAGGACGTGGCACCGCAGGTGCGAAAGTTGGCCAAGTGAGGGATTTCCGCAGGTGCGAGGTAACTGTCGCACCGTACGGGAAGTCAATCGCAGGTGCAGGATTTGAGGCCTTAGGATTTTTCCGCAGGTGTGACCTGGGATCTGCAGGTGCGGTTCCGCGGGTGTGAGTAAGTTTTCGCAGGTGCGGACCCACTGGGAAGAAGGTATAAAAACGTGCCTTCGTGAATTTTAGCGATTTTCTCAATATTTCATCCGGATTTGAAGCTTTTTGAAGGGTTTTGAAGAGGGAATTCAATAGTTCTTCACCAAGTTAAGATTTTTGGACTCTAAACTCGGTTATATGTGATTAAAGGTCGTAATTATGGTGGAAATTAGGGAAAAATCTGTGTAAATTGGGTGATTAGGGCTTGAGATTAAGAATATTTAAAATGGTGATTTGAGGGGTCATTTAGACTCCGAATTTAGTGTTCTTTCTATGTACGGACTCGTGAGATGACGAAGGTCAGTTTGGTATAAAAAATTTTAAATTTAAGGACGTGGGCCCGGGGTCGGGTTTTGACCAATTTCGGGATTTTTGAGTATTTTGATACATTTCGATTGGGATTAGTTCCTTAGCATATTATAATGATATGCATCTGATTGTTGGTAGATTTGGAGCACTCCGAGGCTGAATTTAGAGGCAAGGGTACTGCGGAGTAGTGTATTAGCCGATTTTGAAGTAAGTAACGCTTCCATACTTGGAACTGAGGGTTCGAAACCCCAAACTATTCGATATTTGCTATTAATTAAGGTGACGCACTTGCCAAGTGACGGGCATTCGTGTGTTTACCGAATATTTGTAGCCTAGCTCATCCCATGGCACTGTCTACTGGTTATCTCAGATTGATATTGTACTGTGAAGGTGGTAATTACCTTGAACGAAATAGAAATCATGCTAAGTATAAATGTTAAGGCTTCACGCCGATGTGTTTAGACCGGAATGGTCAATTATTGTTGTCTCTATCTGTGATTATTGCTTTCATGTACTCAGTCCTGTTATAGTATATGTTTCATGCATCAGTCTCGTAAGCTGCTAGTTTATTCTATATTATCATTGGTTTGGGCTGATTTGCATATGTTAGAGCATTGTAAGTGAGACTGGAAGGTACTGACTGAGTGAGGGTTGGAGCCTGGTTTTGAGACATTTATGAGGTCTGACTGCACACCGCAGCGATCCTGAAATCATGCCTCTGTTGGCTTGATATAGCGCTTGGGCTGAAAGGATCCCCTCCGGAGTCTATACACCCCCAGTGAGCGCACAGATATTGAGGGATGAATTTCCCTGGGCATGGATTTGTCTGAGTATTCTGTTCCAGAGATGTATTTCTCTGTGGTTATCATGTTCTGGAGATGGATTTCTCTGTGGGGGCTGGATTGGCCTTTTTCCTCAGTACTTGGTGACTGTGTCACTTGTGATCATGTAATATCCGGGATGGACTTCCCTGGGCCTGAAGGCCGTATTCTAGTACTGAGTGGACCACCTTATGAGATCTTGATTAATGAGTACACATCATTCATGGTTCTATATGCATTGATGCTAGTATGCAGAGTTACAGACATATCTTGAAACATCGTGTTTATTTCCTGATATATTATTGTCATGTCCAATTTATGTACTGTTGTTTAAATTATCGGAGGTCTAGTCCAACACTACCTCTCAGCCCGTAGTTTGGTTTCGTTACTATTGAGTTGGTGTACTCACGTTACCCCCTTCACCTTGTGTGCAGATACAGGTACAACGGAATTTAGATCGGGTCAGGTAGCACAACAGTTTCATCAGAGTTGACGAGGTAGCAGCTAACGACCGTGATCTCGTTTTCTCTTTCCTTTCTACCTGTCGTATTTATTTTCAGACTATGTTAGTCATTTCTTTTTATTGTATTAAGTATTAGTAGCTCATGAAAGTTTGACACTGGATCCGGGGTTTGTAGGAGTTGGGTTTTAATTTTTTATAAACCTGTTTTCAAATTAAAACTTACTATTATTAATGATTTCAAACTTTTTAAGAAGGATATTATATTGGTAATCGTATTTAGTAGATAAAATGGGTGGCTTGCCTGGTTCCACGACAGGCGCCATCACGACTCTAGAAATGGGTCGTGACACGAGGAGACTCAAGGTAACATGCAGCTGCGTTCGCAGGCTTCAGAACTACCTTCCTGTTTTTATTCAATTGTTCTTACTATTTCTAATCAGTTGTATTTAGGAGTTGTAGAGAAAATTCATAGAGCTTATGACTTCTATTACCGGTTTTTGGGAAATTGCAAATTTTGTCAAGATTTTATATCGAGACTGCTAGACTTTCCTTTATTATTATTGTTATTAGTGAATGTTACGCTTACCTAGTCCCTAAGACTAGGTGCCATCACGATACCCAATGGAGGGAGACTTGGGTCGTGGCAATGTACTTATTGTATTACTTATAATTAACTTTTACGTAATATGATAGCGACAAAATCGTCATACTATCAATGGAAGTGAAACTACACAGTATTGTGTTAGTTGCTTCAACCAGTACTAACTGTTGTCAATTTTATAGGATAAAAAATCACTAAACTTTTCCTAATTCATGCAAGGCTAATCACCGGCTTTTTGAAATAGGGAAAAAGGTTCTCTAAGCTTATTTGGAAAGCAACCTAGGAATTGGATTTGGGTGTGTAATTACACAGTTTGGCATATTTGTCTGGACAAATATTACTTGATCAGCATGGAATTTGGTGTAATTGGAGAAATGTAATTATACTCCCATATTCTCAAGGGAGAGGCAAGAATTGGTGGTAATTACACGGTTTAAGTACAAGGTTATTTTTAAATTTTTTTCCTTCTTATTTTTATTTTAATTAATTTTCTTTATAAAGTTTTATTTATATTATTTAAATTTATTTTTATTTTATTTTTACCTTTTAATTTCTTTTTAGTTTTACATTTTCTTTGTACATTATTTATCTTTTATTTCTCTACCTTTACTTCTTGTTATTCCATGTAATTGCTCGTATGTTTTATTTCTTATTTGTTTTATTTTCTTTATTTACCGTAATTGCGTTATTATTCTAGTTTTTCAAACGACACCTCCTAATAATAAAATAATGATTCAGTAAAAAACTTTACATATAATGAGTGATGTCATTAAGGTAGAATTTCGTTGTTGAATGAGGTTATAAACTTATTGTGTTTCCTAATCTTAAGTTGTATTTGAACTTATTTTTATTATGTTGGAATTTGACATATGTTAAAATTTTCTTTTTTGGATTTTGAAATTGTGTTATATTTATGGTTCCAATTTATTTGTTTTAATAGTTGTAGGCAAACAAAATTTATTGGACTTAAATTCAATAAATAATTTGGACTATATTTTAAATATGTTAGTCCAAATAAATATTATGGACTAATATAATTAAATTAATTATATAAGTCCAACATATATAGATTAAATAAATAAGTTTTAATCTATTGGGCTAACCCATTTAATTAGGCTAAAGTGATGAGCTCACTTCATTAAGCACAAGATGACATCTTCCTAGAGGCCCAGTTTGGTGCCACGTGTCAAATGACATGGCACACCAAGTCAAACACAAGAGCCAATGGGATCGTGCTACGTGTCAAAGTGAAAAGGCATGCCAAGACAAATTAAATGGCCAATGAAACTGCGCCACGTGTGCAAGTGACATGTTCTGGCCAATCAAATGCATTCATGTCACACTTTAATTTGATTGGTTGGAAAGAGTTTATTCTTATCATAACTCTTCCCTTATACAACTATAAACAGGGGTTTTCATAACACAAAAAAGACACCAGATGTTATAACAAGAAGCAAGAGAGAGCTCGTGGATCAAACACCACAAATTTCTCTACAAGTTTCATGCTTCAAGCAACCAAGTTCAAGTTCAAGAAATCAAGTTCAAGATCAAGAACGAAGAACAAATCAAGTTCAAGCTCAAGAACGAAGAACAATTCTAGTATTCAAGATCAAGAACGAAGTCAAATCAAATACAAGGCGTTCAAGACCAAGGCTACTTAATCGTGATAAAATTCGTGGCAAAAATCAAAGTGTTCGTGATGGATAAATCAAACTAAAATTCAAGATCAAGCTCAAAGACCCTTGAATTTATATTAGAAAGTAGAATCGGAGGAATCATAGAGATTGTAACACTCAAATATTTGAAAATAAAACTACAATTGTTGCAATATTTTTCGGTCTTGATTTTATTTTCTCGATGCAATTAATTATCTACAAATTCTAGCTTGCCCAGTGGGACAATCTATACCTCTCATCTCAGCTTTTCAATCACCAAATTTCAAGAACTACGAAATGGATTCAAAGAAATCTAACTCAAGATCAACTTCCACCAAGGCTGCTAATTCCAGGTTCTATGCCGATGTGGAAAACATACTCGAAGTTGTAAGCTTTGGACCAGTTACGAGGAGCAAAGAAAGCTCGTTATGACAACAAGCACCCCAAGCGCCGTCCGCATCTACCACTATTTTCGGATCTTCATCCTGAAAAGGAGCAAGATCTTCCACAAACACACCCGAAGTAGGAAGCGATGTTGTTGAAAAGATCAAGAAAACTCTTGCGCTGCTTGACCTCTCCGGATCCAAGCACTCTGTTGTGAAGGAAGATTTTACACCACATAGCATGACCCGATCAAGGATCAATATGTGTGACAAGCCATGCTACTCTCCATCGTCCACAACAATCATGCCAGTCATGGTGAAAAACACTTCATCTGTGGAGGAGAAGTTTGCAAACTTGACGGAAGCAATCGATGGCTTAACCAAATGCATGCAAAATCAAGATGCTAGAATTGACAAGCTAACAGACAGGGTAGGAATCTTGATGGAAGAATAATCCACCCATGCACTCGGCAAACTCCTAGAATTTTAAGAGATTGATCCTGCCCCATGATAAGTTGCATCCACTAAGGAAATTCTAGTCTCTTCGGAAGGAATGATTCCAATCAATCAACTAAAGTAGTTCATTGAAGGGAATATAAAAAACAATATGAAGTCGCTTCCAAGTCCTCCTTTACCTACGCAAATCCTTACACTTCAAGGATCGATATGTTGAAGATGCTTGCTGGCTATCAACCTCCAAAATTTCAACAGTTTGATGGCAAAGGCAATCCAAAGCAACATGTGGCGCACTTCATTAAGACATGCAACAATGCTGGGACTTATGGAGATTACCTCATCAAGAAATTTGACCACTCATTAAAAGAAAATGCTTTTGATTGGTACACAGACCTCGAGGCTGGATCTGTTGATAACTGGGATAAACTAGAGCAATAATTCCTCAATCTTGTTTATAGCACGAGACGTACTGTGAGTATGATAGAACTTACAAATACTCGTCAACGAAGGGTGAACCAATTATCGACTTTATCAATCGTTGGAGAAATGCAAGCCTCAACTTCAAAGACAGGCTTAGTGAAGCTTGGGGCATAGAGATGTGCATCCACGCCATGCATTGGGGACTACGCTACATCTTCCAAGGTATCGAGCCTGGCACATTTGAAGAACTTGCGACTGGTGCCCATGACATGGAGTTGAGCATGGCCTCTGCTGGAAATGAACGGTTTCTCATCTATGAGCCTCCCAAAGGGAACGACAAGCAAGAAGTTAAGAAATGGAGCAAGTTCATACCAAAATCTGAAAATAAAGAAGTTATGAATGTCAACACATCACCTATGAAGTTCATAACGAATATGAGCAAGAAGCAGAGTATGAAATGCACTTCTTTTAAAGATAATCCAAGTGGAAAGTTGACTCTAAAAGAAATGCAAGAGAAAGAGTACCCATTTATGGATTCAGATGTGCCAGCTATTGTTGAAGAACTCCCGGAGTTAAATTGCATTGAGCTTCCGGAGATGAAGTGACCGAATGAAGCTGGGAAAACAAATGACCACCCAAATTACTTCAAATACCATCGACTTGTGAGCCACCCTCTAGAGAAATGCTTTGTCTTCAAGGAAAAAGTTATGGACTTGGCTCGCGAAAAGAAGATCGTTCTTGAAGATGAGAAAGCAAGCATAAACCAAGTATCTATCACCTTTGCCTCATTCAGTACGGATGAATTATGTGGATTTAAAGAAAGTAAAGATGAAGAATGAATGGAGAACGACAAAGCTCAAGTCAAACAACCTGATGATGATGAAGATTGGACATTGGTGACTCGTCGTAGGCACCACGGAAGGAGCCCACAAAAAGAACCGCATTTTGACGGAGCTAAAAGCTGATGATGGCATGAAAAGCAAGAATGACGAGCCCACAACTAAAATAGCAGAGGTGACTACTGGTGAAGCCAAAGCTATTACTGAGGAGGTACAACCAATTGCGAATAAATCTTATAGAGGGAATATTGCGTGTTATGGAAAGAAAGTAAGTCATGCGCTCAAATATGTCACTAAAACAAAGAAAGATGAAAGTGAATCATCTAATCTCCAAACTAACATGCTAAAGGAGTTAACTCTTCCAGTAAAACGAATTGAGGCAGTAAAGTTTTCCTCAAAGTCACTTGCAGGGTTTGTGGCCCAAAATTGTTTGCAGAATGTGGCACTCCATACAAAGAGAACAGATGAAGACGTTGATCCTAACGCTTACAAGCTATTTGCAAAAACTGGATACAATCATAATGAACCGTCAAATTTAGGGAAGCTACCATCAGAAGCTACAACGAGACAACCACGTGAAGGTTTGGGAAACAAGCAACAGTCACCAGTGCGCATCTCCATAAGAAGGGCGAGGAGCAATTATATCACTGTAGAAGATGAATCGGCTGCTTCTAACAATCCTTCTATCTTTGATCGACTTGGAAAATCACTTGTGAGGACCTCCGTGTTTGAACGATTGGGTCCATTAAAGAAGGGGAACAAGTTCCAGAGAAATTTCCAAAGCATAAGAACACCCGCTTCGCCCAAAATCCAAAAGATCTCTAAGGATTTCCAAAGTTTGGTTCCTTCTAGAATGAGGCGACAAAAAAACTTGTGGTTTCATGTAAAGAAGTACTGAAGGTAAAACCATGTATTGTGGTCTACACTAAGGAACGTGATGAAGATGAAGAAAGTGTAGGTTCTTCATATCATGTTACTATACAAAGCGAGAATGGTGTTCCATCTTCAATGGACGATAATGAAGAATTGGAGGATGTTTCACCGTGTTATCACATATCCTTCAATGATGGGGACCCTCAAGAAGATGAATATGTGAAAGATGCTCCACCTGAACTTGAAGAAGGAGTGAAGACGACAGTTGATGCCTTAAAAGAAGTTAACATTGGCACCGGTGAAGAACCAAGACCCACCTACCTAAGTGTTTTACTAGAATTTGATGAAGAGAGCACTTATATGGAGTTACTCAAGGAGTTCAGGGATGTCTTTGCTTGGAGTTACAAAGAGATGCCTGGCATGGACCCGAAAGTAGCAGTCTATCACCTTGTAGTCAAAAATGGTGCTCGCCCTGTTAAACAAGATCAAAGACACTTTAGGCCAGTGTTGATACCCAATTTTTCCCCAAATTATTTTTAGACTTGCATATATACCTTCAAAATCACTCTTTACAGTAATTGATATTTTTTCATAATTTTTCGTATTTTTATCAAATTATTTCCCTGTTTATTTAATACTTTATATCCCACAATTATTCATAAATAAATTCAAATCATTTTATTACTCAATATGTTATTCATATCCTATTTAATTCCCTTAGGATTTAATTACTTCACAAATTAGCCAATATTGGCATTATTTAGCTAATTTAAGCAACTTTGCCATAATAGCACAAATATGGATTTATACCATTTTTATAAGTAACAACTGATCATTTTATATTTTTTATAGTAGTTGATTATCTTAATTTCATTTATTTGGTTTTAATTTCATTTTACACAATTAGCAGCTATTCTAATTAATTAATTATCTTATTTTTTAGGGTATTTAACATTTAGCCCCATTTATTTAAATTTTAGCCAACCTTTAACCCAAACCCACCGGACCCAAAACCCATTCTCCAACCCGGCCCAACACCCGCTCCTACCCGACCCAACCCACATGCCTGATCTGAACCATTGATCAAATAAGATCAACGGTCTAGACCAGAGTTACCATAATTAAACCCAATTACCCCCCCCCCCCCCCGACCCGTCATTTTCTAACACTCATTCTCTCTCTATCTCTCTCCGTTACTCTCTGGTTATCTCTAGAAGCCTCCCTTGTCTTCTCTCTTCCGATGGAGTCCGTTCACCTTCTCTGGCTGGTTTTCTCATCGGAAACCATGGCTCCTCATTCTGTCATGGTTATTTGCCCACCCCACACCGGTCCAGTGATACCCTAAAGCCCTCAGGCGAACCTAGAGCGGTTCACTCACCTCCCATGGTCCCATGCCACTTTCCGACCTTCCCCGGCCGTCTGAGTAAGAACTACAAACTTTCCGGCTTAAGCCGGTAACGTCTTTGAGGTTTTTCCTACTTCTCTAGGTTCCACGAAACCCTAACCCTATGTCTTTCGATGTCCTCTAGATCTGCTTTAGATCTACGATATTACGAAGCTTCTTTACATGTTTTCTCTAAAACAAATCTAAGTTTTTTATCTGTGACTGATATGTTTTTGAACTCTTATCTCTCCTAGATGTTAAGCTTCTCTATGATTTCTATCCTTCTGTCGTTGTTAAGGTTTACTATCTCTGTGTTTCTATTATGTCTAACATCAGTATTCGTCTATGAACCTGTGTGATTCTTGCTTTACCTAGGGTTTTCAATCTTCTACTGTTCTCTACTGCTTGCCTAAGGTTTTCTCTGAATTTGTGATATTCATTGCTTAACAGACTCGATTACTTGTTGTATTAGCCCTTACATAGTATTCCCTACTGGTACTATTGATCTCCTCAAGGTTGTGATATCTTTTCTCAAAACTGTAACTCATATGTGTTATCCTTAGAACCTTTTACTGATTTTGAATTACTTCCTTACATGGGTGATACTCTCCTTAATTAAAACTGATTTCCTTGTGATTTTAGTCATATACGTGATTCATGTGATTTATTTTCATAATCAAATTGTATTCTACCATATGTATGTGCCTAAATATATTTTCATATATTTGACATATACTTTATTTACTCGGAGCATTTTGTATTCAGCCCTTATTACATGCTACGTGCTTTAATTATGGTAAAGTTAGTCCTGTAATTGCTCCATCTCCTTACTTGAAACAACTTGTATCCGTTTGAGTCCTGACTACCTAATTAAAGGGAGTCCAGACATTGATTGATTTTGATTGGTATTAGTTCCATAACTGTGTACTTCTTACCTTATTCTTCTACTCATTTTAAACTATAAATACTTCTAGTATTTCAATAACAAGGAACGGATAAGAGACATTGTTCTAAGCTCTCTCTACACACACACACACATATTGTCTTGCTTCTCTTGTTGTCACTTGCAACTCAGTCGGCTGCAAGCCAAGAACTGAGTGATTCTATTGTGTTATTGCTCAGCTGCTCTCCTTTTCGGTTGCATCTACACATTACTACTCTGCTTCTCTTCACTTTTCTGCTCTTCATTTCTCTCATTCAACTGGTATGGTTTCAGTTTAAATTTACAGCATCTAGAACAATATGTTTCTGCTTATATCAAGATTGCTTTATTTATCTTATGCTTCTACTTGTGGTTCTGTTGTTTTCCTTGCAATTAGCATGTCTAGTTGTCTATTTGATCTCCCTTTAGTTCAACATGCCTAATGTGTCTTTGCGATCTCTCTTTCCCTCTATGTTTAGCATGTCTACTTGTCTATGTGATCTATCTTCCTCTTCGGTTCAGCATGTCCAGTACTTTTCTTATATATTTCATTATGAATCTGCCTTACCCCCCCCCCCCCCCCCGATTCCTGACACANTGTTGTAACTAGTTAAGTCCTGTAAGACTTCTCTGATGTTAGCATATGTGCAACTATGCTTTCACAGATGTATTACTTGTGCCCAAGTCCTTTTTCCTTGTTTGTGTTTGGTTTCCCGAACTATGTATGTTTTCTGAGTTGTTGATTGTCTTCTTTATTTTCCTCCTCAAACTGGTTTTCCATAAAATGCAAACTCTTATGCTGTTCTCTAAAGCCTATTTCAAAATAACTATTTCAGAAAAATATTTCCAACCCACTTCTTCTAAAAACTATGAACACATCTCACTACTCTTAGTTTCTAAGTTCAGCCCCCTTCGTGTGAGCACTACTTTGGGGACCATTTGAGTACCCATTGAACTCTGACACACAAGGCTGGCATTCCACACTGCACTTACTCCTTCCTGGCTAGGGTACCTGGGTGTGAGCACTGCCTGGGATCCTGTGAGGTCCTTAGGAACTATGACACACCTGGGTCATAAAAGGTCATGGCATATGGCATTGTTGAATCTGAGGATTTGGGCCTATTGTTAGGCTCCCTATAGTGTAACTTCTTAATTTCCTATTTACTTATGAAATTTGTGCAATGCTGGTCTATAATAATTAATTGTAAAAATGATTATGGGGCTGGATAGTGAAATGGGTGGGGTTATGCATGCTTAGTATAGATATGGGTAGAAACCATGCTTGTAGGTTTATTTTTGTATATGTGCAATAGCCACCATGCTTAGGAATACATGTCATTCATGCATTAGATACCATGATGTTTAAGTTTATTTATTTCAGCATCCCCTTCATACTCATATCCGCTTAGAGATCATGTTCATAGTTAACAACAAAACAAACGGTTGTTATAATGTTACTACTTCTGCCTTCTCCACAATTGCTTCATCTAGAAATCCTGTTTTAGGATAAATAATAACATCGATTATTGAATCTTGCATTATAAATCATGTTACCATAAGGTTTCATTCTCAGCATGCTCATGTTATCTATGACAAAATCATGTGTTAAAAGATACACTGATATGAACACTTAGAGATCATGTATTAGGTTTCAGTAACTTAACAAGGACTTACGTCTCCGTATGTTCTGTTTTAGTCAGAATGTGCCAATGAATCTCGCTAAAAGAATATATTCTAATACTGAAAACGCCCATGCATCTAGAATAGCACGTATAGGTTTGCAGCATTCTGCATCTTGTTTTTGCAGTTAGATGTTGTGTCCCTAGGAATGCATTTATATTCGTTGAAATACTCACCTCTTTATCACGACTAAGGTTAAAATAGAAGTGCCCGCCTAACAAACTTTTTCAAAACTGAAGCTAAAACAGTGGAACTGGAGCAGTTTAATATGCCTAAGCAAGCCTTAGGTATTAAACTTATTAAAACTGGATATCTACCTTCTTTCTGTGTTGTTTGGTTAATAATAGGTTAGGAGCGATAGTCTGAATCTGGTAAAGATCCTTTTCGCTGAAACTCAGTAAAAACACTTCCTCATTATTGTATTCTCGCCTAGACATCATGTTTTAGGTCCTAAAGTTAAAGACTTTACTTGTGTTTTAGTGGTGCTATTTATGTGTATAATCTGGGGAGGAATATCTGAGCCTCATATCTGCCTCTATATGTTTCCCTGTATTTGCAGGCCTAATTATTTTGTTTGTCGTTTAGCATTATGTCCTTTAAACCTAGGGGTTCAGCCTAGTACTCACCCTCTAGGAATAGTAGTCCCTAACTTCCTCCAGGGCTGATAGGATGGGACGGGTAATAGCATGCAATAAGTTTCGTGACCAACACACGTTTTAAATACCTTCGCGGGGTGGGAAAGGGTAGAATATGGATTTGATGACCGGTGCATTAATACCACGTGTAGCTCTGTCTATCGGGTATTGCATTGATGTGATCCATATTGCTTTAAACCTAGGACATCTTTTCTAGAATATTTACTTTTGATTTCTTTCAACTTTTAATAAACTTCAATACTTGTTTGAAATCCCCTCTTATATGAGCCTTACATGTTATTATCTTATTGTACAAATTCACAAAACCATTTAGTCGAGAACCATACGTGTGGATCCTGAGGGGTTCCTAACACCTTCCCCTTAGGATAATTTCAAGCCCTTACCCAAGTCTCTGGTTAGCAACATAGTTATAATTGAACACCTTAGGTGCCCTAACGCACTGTTAAAATCTTTAGGTGGCGAATCTTCAAAATATGCAAACCCCCTTTACCAAAAGGAATGAGTTGTCCCAACCAATGTCATAAACCCGATCTCCGCGAGGAAAGAGGGGGCATGACAGCATGGCGACTCTGTTGAGGATTGTAGGCTTTTACCATTTCGAATTGTTTTTTGAATTTATGCCTTTATTTTAAATACTTGCACCCTTTCCCATTCCCGTTGCATGTAATTAATTGTCTAATTTGAGTATTTGTTTCCAAACGTAACTGACATGTCTCTTTGTTTCCTTTTTGTAACTGCATTAAATCATTATTATCGTTTTTTACCGCTTTCTTTAACGTGCAAAATATGTGACAACTTGTTTTAATACTTATTGCACAAATCATGCTCAACATTCATACTCCACTCGTGCCAAACAAAATACTATAGCAACGCTTGATGAGTGGTTGCGCCCTTCCTATATTATCACCCCCTAAATTCAGAAAGTCTTATTAGCGGTAAAACCAGTCGATCAGCGGTGCAGTCGACGGTTCCGTGCCTTTCCCTTTTGAGTTGTCCGCTCAAGGATACCATTCTAAAACACCATAGAAACCTTACTCTGCCTAATTGTTGCATGAATCATGGTCAAACCTAGACAAAGATAAAGTGTTGTCCGCACGATAGCTTTTAAGACAGCCTTATCCAAAAGTCCATCGGGTTTCCCTGAACCCAAACGGACGCCCTCATGTTCTGTACATTTATTTGGAGAACTAAATGATTCCTGCTAATTATTGACGTTAAATAGTCGAGTTCAGTGGGGGTAAGGGCCTAACCTATTTGTTTTGCAGAAAAAATGAGGCACAAAGTCCCCAGATTCGCCATGGTCTCCAACATCCACCCAAAACTGCTGAGTTGCTGGGAGGACCTACACTCTAGCGACAAAGCTATTGTCAGGAAACAGTTGGGTAATCTACCATCACTTCTGGAAATCCAGCCTAACAAAATGACAGTAGAGGCTGCTACCCTGTTCTAGGATCGCGAAAGATCTGTGTTCCACTTTAGGAACATCGAAATGGCACCATTGATAGAATATATAGGAGGATTGGCTAACCTAGTATGGGAAACTCCGGGGTTGCTGATGCCTGAGAATCGCACAGGCAGAACTTTCCTCAAATGATGGGTCTGAAAAAGGACGCAGAATTGGTATGTCTGGAGGATTCGTACATTCCTTTTGATTACCTGTACGAAAGGTATGGTTACATCAAATCATACCGTACCTACCATGACGAGTATGCTATCACCTCTCTAGGACACGTCCATCGCCGAGTGTTCGTGTTTATGGTTTGCTTTTTGGGATTTATCGTGTTCCCGATAAAGAAAGAAAGGATCCATACTAGGCTAGCCATGGTAACTAAGACCATAATGGAAGGGTTAAATGGGCAATATTTCAGCATTGTGCCCATGATCGTTGCAGATATGTACCGGGCTTTAGAAAAATGTCAACAAGGAGCAAAGCATTTCGAAGGTTGAAATCTGTTACTCCAACTCTGGCTTGTAGAACATCTCCAAAGAGGGGAATATCGACAGGACATCCACCGCCGAATGTGGGATGACCACATCGCTTTCCATCACCCAAAGAGAATGAACTATATCCCTGACATGTTCGCTCAACCTGAGGACGCCGAAGGATGGGTCGAGCTCTTTGATAACCTGACTGAAGAACAGGTTCAATGGATGTTCGAATGGTTTCCAACGGATGAGTTCATCATTCGATCCCCAGATGCATCATTTCTAGTACTGATTGGTCTAAGGGGGATATACCCTTACGTCCCTTTTCGAGTTATGAGGAAGGCGGGAAGGAAACAAGTCATCCTAAGGGTCGAGAAGATGAGCCATCTCCAAGCCGACTTTCAAAATAATGACAGTCCTCACAAGTGCGAAGCTCAGCACCTATGGCACTACAAGGTTATACATAAGAAAGACACCATCGAGCCGGACAGGTATCACGCCGGTTATACCCCTTTCTATCTGGGTTGGTTAGAAGAAAATCTGGGTGGTCAGAGTAAGCGAAGGTACGTCCGAGGTCACAGGGTTGTAGATGAAAGGGCTGAAGCACAAGTCAAGTTCAACCGGTTGCGTAAAAGGATCATGGAAAATGAGGATGATCACCACAAGATACATGAGTCCAACAAAAGACTGATCGAGGAATAGAAGGACATAGCTATTAGCGCCAACAAAAGGTTGGGATATTTGGAACGAGGTATAATCGATTTGGAAGAAAAGTTCATCAAAAGGGTTGAAGATTGTCAAAAGGTTGAGGGAGCTGCAGGGGGATATTTAGCAAGAACTTATCTGCTGTTGGGACTTCGCGAGTTAGGAAAGCTGTTAGAAGAAAGAAGGAATGCCGAATCTGAGGAAGGTCCCTCTGGGACCAAGTAGATAGGAATGTCTTTATTTTCTATCAATGTAATAAGGCCAATGGCCATTAGTGATTTTTATTTTTCGTCTGTCATTTCGGGATTTGTCTATTTTATTATCAATAAAATGAGGCATTTAGCAGTTAAGTTCTCCAAATCAATTTGTCGCTAGGCCTACCTCAGGCACAAAGAGGTCCCCAACTTAGGAAACGCTTTCATTTCCGCATTATGTGTTTAAATACTGCAATACTCTTTTCATAATCCTCACTAACTTGGTTACCTTTTATTTTTATTTCTTTTTCTTACTCCCCTCCCCAAAGGTTAGTTCGTGCGTTCTGGCATCATCAGCTTATCGCACAAGGCCCTTCCGTACAAATTGTAAGCAAGGGGACATATCTCAAGAACTGGTCTATCAAGACAACCAAAGCCCGACGAGCCTCGGGGTAGCAAGGCTAAAAAAGCATTATTTATTGTTTATTTGCTAAATGATTTTCCTTTTCCTGCATTTTTCAATTTCTGCAATAAAGATCTTCAATGTTCAAAACAGTTATTCAATTTATCAAAAGCATCTCCTAAATTTTACGAATATGATATTTATTGTTATTTGTTTTCTCCCATTACTTTATTTATACAGCCTTACTATTACTTGTCTTGATGAACCGATGACTGTGACATGTAATGAGACAACGCAACAAACGGACATTGATTCAGATGAAGACGACATACCTGGCGAGATTGTCAAAGAAGTTGAGAACTTTGAGAACAGACCTAAGTCCAACCTGGATGATACAGAAGTTATCAACCTAGGAGATTCAGAAAATCAAGGAAACTCGTATCAGCATCCATTTGTCACAATCAGAAAAGAAAGAATACACAGAGTTTCTAAGAGAGTATGAGGATTTATTTGCATGGTCGTACGATGACATGAATGGTCTAAGTACGTTTATTGTGGCTCACAAACTGCCAACCAACCCAACGTGTCCACCAGTGAAACAAAAACTCAGAAAGTTCAAACCCGACATGAGTTTGAAAATCAAAGAAGAGGTTACCAAGTAGATCAACGCCAAAGTTCTCCGGGTAGTGGAATATCCGACATGGTTAGCTAACATTGTACCTGTGCCGAAGAAGGATGGGAAGGTCAGAATCTGCGTCAACTACCGGGATCTCAATCGTACCAGCCCGAAAGACGACTTCCGCTTGCCAAATATACACATTATGATTGACAACTGCGCCAAGCATGAAGTGCAGTCCTTTGTGGATTTCTTCACTGGTTATCACCAGATTTGGATGGATGAGGAAGATGTTGAGAAGACGGTGTTCATTACGCCATGGGGGGTGTATTGTTACAAGATAATGTCATTCGGCCTAAAGAATGCAGGGGTCACCTACATGAGGATCATGACCACCATATTCCATGACATGATTCACAAAGAGATCGAGGTGTACGTAGATGATGTCATTACCAAATCTAAGAAAGCTGTTGATCACATGGAGAATTTGGGGAAGTTCTTCAATAGGTTGCGAAAATACAATCTGAAATTGAACCCCACGAAGTGTGCATTTGGGGTTCCTGCTGGGAAGTTGCTGGGATTTATTGTAAGCCGCCGGGAAATAGAATTGGATCCGCCAAAGTCAAAGCCATTCAAGAGTTACCTCCACCAAGGAACAAGAAAGATGTGATGAGTTTCTTGGGGAGGCTTAATTACATCACCCAGTTTATAGCACAGTCATATGTGAGCCAATATTTATGATGTTGAAGAAGGATGATGCGACCAAATGGACCAATGATTTTCAAAAGGCTTTCGACAGAATCAAGGAATATTTGTCAACACCGCCAGTCTTGGTACCGCCTGAGCCAGGTAGACCTCTGTTACTCTACCTTGCAGTATTAGATGGAGCTTTTCGTTGTGTTCTGGGGTAGCATGATGAAACGGGAAGGAAGGAACAAGCTATTTATTACCTCAGCAAGAAGTTCACTCCATATGAGGCCCGATATTCTCTATTAGAGCATACCTGTTGTGCTTTTACTTGGGTCGCCCAAAAGCTAAAGCACTACTTCTGTGCCTACACTACATCATATCAAGGATGGATCCATTAAAGTATATCTTTCAGAAGCCCATGCCCACTGGCAAGCTAGCCAAGTAGCAGATCCTGCTGAGTGAATTCGACATTGTTTACATGACTCAGAAGGCAGTTAAAGGACAAGATCTGGTAGACCATCTTGCTGAGAATCCCATAGAAGGAGGATACAATCCCCTGAAAACATATTTTCCTGATGATGAGGTATCATTCATAGGAGAAGATATTCTAAAATCCTATGATGGTTGGAGGATGTTCTTTGATGGAGCAGCAAACTTCAAAGGAGTCGGTATTGGAGCAGTACTAGTATTAGAGACCGGTCAGCATTATCCGATATCCGCCAAACTCAGGTTTCATTGCACCAACAATATCGCTGAATACGAAGCATGGATCTTGGGGCGCAACATGGCCATTGACATGAACGTCCAGGAGTTGTTAGTGATTGGTGATTCAAAATTATTGGTACATCAGGTACAAGGAGAATAGGCAACAAATAATGCCAAGACACTACCGTATCTGCACCACGTACAGGAATTAAGAAAGAGGTTCACAAAGATGGAGTTCCGACACGTCCCCAGAATCCAGAATGAGTTCGCTGACGCGTTAGCTACTTTGTCCTCAATGATCCAGCATCCGGACAAGAATTTATTCAACCCTATTCCTATAAAAATCCATAATCAGCCAGTTTACTGTGCCCATATCGAAGAAGAAGTAGACGGAAATCCTTGGTTTCATGACATCGGCAGGTACTTGGCAAAAGGAGAATACCCCGAGCTTGCAAATTCTACTCAGAAACGCACACTTCGGAGATTGTCCAATAATATTTTCCACAGCAGAGGAATCCTGTATACAAGGACTCCTGATTTGGGGTTATTAAGGTGTGTTGACGCAAAGGAAACATCAAAGTTGCTGAAAGAAATTCATACAGGGACCTGTGGCCCACATATGAACAGTTTTATTTTAGCAAAGAAAATACTTCGAGCTGGTTACTTTTGGATGACTATGGAAACGGACTGCATCCAGTATGTTCAGAAGTGCCACCGCTGCCAGACACATGGGGATATGATAAAGATGCCTCCAAGTGAGCTCAATGCAATAAGCTCACCATGGTCGTTCGCCGCCTGGGGTATGGACGTTGTTGGACAAATTGAGTCAGCTGCTTCCAATGGCCACAGGTTAATTTTGGTTACCATTGACTACTTCACTAAATGGGTCGAAGCAGCCTCCTACAAAGCAGTTACCAAGAATGTTATGGCCGACTTTGTTCGCGACCGCATTGTTTGTCGCTTCGGAGTTCTAGAGTCAATCATCACCGATAATGGTTCTAATCTCAACAGTGACTTGATGAAAGCTATGTGTGAAACTTTCAAGATCAATCACAAGAATTCCACAGCATACAGACCTCAGATGAATGGAGCCGTAGAGGCCGCTAACAAAAACATCAAGAAAATACTAAGAAAGATGATAGAAAGGCATAAGCAATGGCATGAAAAGTTATCATTCGCCTTATTGGGATACCGCACCACCGTCCGCATGTCAACAGGGGCAACTCCCTATATGCTAGTTTATGGTACAGAGGTTGTAATTCCTGCCGAAGTGGAGATCCCATCTCTAAGAATTATACAGGATGCTGAGCTCAGCGATGCAGAGTGGGTAAGAAGCCGTTATGAGTAACTAGTCCTCATAGAAGGAAAGAGAATGAATGCAGTATGTCATGGTCAACTATATCAGAACATAATGGCTAGATCCTTCAACAAGAAATTCAAGCCGAGACGATTCACACCAGGGCAGCTGGTGTTAAAGAAAATCTTTCTGCATAAAGATGAAGCCAAGGGGAAGTTCTCTCCTAACTGGCAAGGTCCATACATGGTTCATAGAGTGCTGACATGAGGAGAACTTATACTCGCAGAAATGGACGGAGAAGTCTAGCCCAAGCCAATCAATACAGATGCAGTCAAGCGCTACTATGTATAATCTTTATGCTTCCTCAATGATGTAATTTGAACTACGCCTGACCTGATTCCCATTTAAGAGGGGATACGTAGGCAGCCCTATGGGTTCAGTCACAATTCAATAAATTTATTTATAGTCCCCACAATTGGAAATTGGGGAAGAATTTTGAGGAGGGCCCTCAAAATTCCGAAGCAAGTTCAGCCAGTCACGGGGCGAGCAGCAGTCAGAGGCATCCACCCAGCAAACTGGGGCAGAATTTTGAGGAGGACCCTCAAAATTCCGCAGCAGAAGAGGTTGCAATGTCTCAAGACGTGCCATGTCGTCGGTTCATCTAAAAACTATTCTAGATTATATATTACACTTTTACAAAATCATGCATGTTTATTGAAACAGCTTGTTTAGCAAACGCTACCCCAATGATACAGACAGTATCATCAGATCAAGCCAACGAGCCAAGCAGAGCCAGCGGGAATGCGAACTAACCTTCTCCCTTACAAAACTCACGATCTTTCTTTGGATGCATTCACAAATTGCAGAAGCCCCAAAACATATTATCCGCTCAAAGGACAGACATCGTTCCTCAAACTCATCGCACACGCCAACATTTATTATCAGCACAAATGATGCTTCATTATCACAATGCTCTACCGCAATTAACGCCAGCTAAGAATTTTTGTCGTCCTTCCTCGCATATTGCAAAGGCTACCTTTCTGCCTTCCGAGACTAAACGTTGTCTCCATCTGCATTCGCATATTTCATAAGGCTACCTTTCTGCCTTTCGAGACTAAACTATGTCTCCATTTGCATCCGCATATTGCATAAGGCTACCTTTCTGCCTTCCGAAACTACACGATGTCTCCATCTGCATCCGCATATTGCATAAGGCTACCTTTATGCCTTCCAAGACTAAGCGTTGTCTCCATATGCATCCGCATATTACATAAGGCTACCTTTCTGCCTTCCGAGACTAAACATTGTCTCCATCTGCATCTGCATATTGGATAAGGCTACCTTTCTGCCTTCCGAGACTAAACGTTGTCTCAATCTGCATCCGCATATTGCATAAGGCTACCTTTATGCCTTCCGAGACTAAACGATGTCACCATCCGCATCCGCATCCGCATATTGCATAAGGATACCTTTTTTCCTTCCGAGACTAAACGTTGTCTCCCATTTACTTTTCAAAATCAACCCATGTCTCTATCATTCGCTTCCTTTCGGACTAAGCTTTGTTTTTTTTTAAATTTGCAAGACTAAGCTCTGTCTTGTCACCATCATGCTATTGCATCTTCATGGGCTTAAATATCGTCAACCTATCCAAAGGCGTCATCGTTCAGAGGCACCATCTCCATAGCCCTAGCACACCATGTCATGGATCGATGATCTCTTTTTATCGTTTTGCATATAATTATTCAAAGGCGTCATGGTTCGAAGGCACCATCCTCATGGCCCGAGAACATCATTTCATGGCCTACGAATCCTGCATCAAGCAATTCATGGCCCAGTACATCATGGTCTAAGGGCGTCATCCTCAACCGTCTAAAGACAGCATTCATAGTTCAACGGAAATCTGCATCATGTTTAAATTACGCGCAATATACACTTGTTATTCATTTGCAGGAAATCCGACTAGGAACATCCAGTCAGGAAAGAGCAGACCGCTCCAGTTCTCCTAACTACCCCGTAAACCATTTTGCTCACCTCGCTTTGCACCTCGCGTCCGTCCTTATAAAACATCACCGATATACTTCGCCGGTGACTCATGAACTACATACGGCCTAATTCCTGTAAAACCAGGGATATGTAGGCAACTCAGAAGCCAGGGTGCGGCCTAAATCTTTCATACTATTTCCACTCGGTCAAAAATTGGCCATCATATCTTTACCCGATAACTCTTTCTTCCTTCCCGAGTAAAGACGGGAAGCTGTTGATACCCAATTTTTCCCCCAAATTATTTTCAAACTCGCATATATACCCTCAAAATCAATCTTTACAATAATTGATATTTTTCCACAATTTTTCGTATTTTTATCAAATTATTTTCCTGTTTATTTAATACTTTATATCCCAATATTATTCATAAATGATTTCAAATAATTTTATTACTCAATATATTATACACATCCTATTTAATTCCCTTAGGATTTAATTACTTCACAAATTAGCCAATATTGGCGTTATTTAGCTAATTTCAGCAACTTTTCCATAATAGCACAAATATGCATTTATACCATTTTTAAAAATAAAAACTGATAATTTTATATTTTTTATAGTAGTTGATTATCTTAATTTCATTTATTTGTTTTTAATTTCATTTTACACAATTAGAAGATATTTTAATTAATTAATTATCTTATTGTTAGGGTATTTAACATTTAGCCCCATTTTATTTAAATTTTAGCCAACCTTTAACCCAACCCCACCTGACCCAAAACCCATTCTCCAACCCTGCCCAACACCCTCTCCTACCCGGCCCAATCTTGACGCCTGATTTGAACCGTTGATCAAATAAGATCAACGGTCCAGACCAGAGTTACCATAATTAAACTCAATTACCCCCACCCCCCAACCGACCCCTTATTTGTCACACTTATTCTCTCACTATCTCTCTCGGTTACTCTCTGGTTCTCTCTAGAAGCCTTCATTGGCTTCTCTCCTGCGATAGAGTCCGTTCACCTTCTCCGCCTGGTTCTCTCACCGGAAACCATGGCTCCTCATTGTCTCATGGTTATTTGCCCACC
This sequence comes from Nicotiana knightiana, assembly GCA_005239525.1. Lineage (NCBI taxonomy): Eukaryota > Viridiplantae > Streptophyta > Magnoliopsida > Solanales > Solanaceae > Nicotiana > Nicotiana knightiana. The sequence goes on from ML415041.1 coordinate 30,559, forward strand.
CCGCACCGGTCCAGTGATACCCTAAAGCCCTCAGGCAAACCTGGAGCGGTTCACTCACCTCCCATGGTCCCATGCCACTTACTGACCTTCCCCGGCCGTCTGAGTAAGAACAACAACCTTTCCGACTTAAGTCGGCAACTTCTTTGAGGTTTTTCCTACTTCTCTAGGTTCCACGAAACCCTAACCCTATGTCTTTCGATGTCCTCTAGATCTGCTTTAGATCTACAATATTACGAAGCTTCTTTACATGTTTTCTCTGGAAAAAAACCCTAAGTTTTCTCTCTGTGACTGATATGTTGTTTGAACTCTTATCTCTCGTAGATTTTAAGCTTCTCTATGATTTCTATCCTGCTGTCGTTGTTAAGGTTTACTATCTCTGTGTTTCTATTATGTCTAACATCACTCTTCGTCTATGAACCTGTGTGATTCTTGCTTTACCTAGGGTTTTCAATCTTCTACTGTTCTCTACTGCTTGCCTAAGGTTTTCTCTAGTTTTATGATATTCATTGCTTAACAGACTCGATTACTTGTTGTATTAGCCCTTACATAGTATTCCCTACTGGTTCAATTGATTTCCCTCAAAGTTGTGATATCTTTTCTCGAAACTGTTACTCATATGGGTTTTCCTTAGAACCTTTTACTGATTTTGATTACTTCCTTACATGGGTGATGCTCTCCTTAATTAAAACTGATTTCCTTGTGATTTCAGTCATATACGTGATTCATGTGATTTATTTTCAGAATCAATTTGTATTCTACCATATTTATGTGCCTAAATATGTTTTCAAATATTTGACATATACTTTATTTACTCGGAGCATTCTGTGTTCAGCCCTTATTACATTCCACATGCTTTAATTATGGTAAAGTTAGTCCCGTAATTGCTCCATTTCCTTACATGATACAACTTGTATCTGTTTGAGTCCTGACTCCCTAATTAAAGGGAGTCCGGACATTGATTGATTTTGATTGGTATTAGTTCCATAATTGTGTACTTCTTACCTTATTCTTCTACTTGTTTTAAACTATAAATACTTTTAGTCTTTCAATAACAAGGAACGGACAAGAGACACTGTTCTAAGCTCTCTCTACACACACACACATATTGTTCTGCTTCTCTTGTTGTCACTTGCAACTCAGTCGGCTGCAAGCCAAGAACTGAGTGATTCTATTGTGTTATTGCTCTGTTGCTCTCCTGTTCGGTTGCATCTACACACTACTACTCTACTTCTCTTCACTTTGCTTCTCTTCATTTCTCTCATTCAACTGGTATGGTTTCAGTTTAAATTTACAGCATCTAGAACAATATGTTTCTGCTTATATCAAGATTCCTTTATTTCTCTTATGCTTCTACTTGTGGTTCTGTCGTTTGCCTTGCAAGTAGCATGTCTAGTTGTCTATTTGATCTCCCTTTAGATCAACATGCCTATTGTGTCTATGTGATCTCTCTTTCTCTCTATGTTTAGCATGTCTACTTGTCTATGTGATCTCTCTCCCACATCAATCCAACATGTCCAGTACTTTTCTTATATGTTTCATTATGAATCTGCCTTACCCCCCCCCCCCCCCCCC
>ML415041.1:32142-55488 GCA_005239525.1 Nicotiana knightiana
CCCACCCCACCTCCTGATTCCTGACACCATAAGCAGGTATTCATGATACCTAGTTACTTTCCAATCGTGAACTTAATGTGTAATTCTGTCTAATGCTGTTAAACTCTTAGCATGAATACTTTGTGATAGACTATTGTCTTAACTAGTTAAGTCATGTAAGACCTCTCTGATGTTAACTTATGTGCACCACTGCTTTCACAGATGTATTACTTGTCCCTGATTCCCTTTACATTGTTTGTGTTTGGTTTCCCGAACTATGTATGTTTTCTGAGTTGTTGATTGTCCTGTTTCTTTTCCTCTTCAAACTGGTTTTCCATAAAATTCAAACTCTTATGTTGTTCTCTAAAGCCTATTTCGAAACAACTGTTTCAGAAAATTATTTCCAACCCACTTCTTCTAAAAATTATGAGCACATCCCACTACTCCTAGTTTCTAAGTTCAGCCCCCTTCATGTGAGCACCGCCTTGGGGACCATTTGATTACCCATTGAACTCTAACACACAAGGCTGGAATTCCACACTACACTTACTCCTTCCTGCCTAGGGTACCTGGGTGTGAGCACTGTTTGGGATCCTCTGAGGTCCTTAGGAACCCTGACACACCTGGGTTATAAAAGGTCATGGCATATGGGATCGTTAGATCTGAGGATTTGGGCCTATTGTTAGGCTCCCTATAGTGTAACTTCTGAATTTCCTTATTTACTTATGAAATTTTGTGCAATGCTGATCTTTAATAATTAATTGTAAAAATGATTCTGGGGCTGGATAGTGAAATGGGTGGGGTTATGCATGCTTAGTATAGATATGGGTAGAAATCATGCTTGTAGGTTTATTTTTTTTATATGTGCAATAGCCACCATGCTTAGGAATAAATGTCATTCATGCATTAGATAACATGATGTTTAGTTCTATTTATTTCAGCATCCCCATCATACTCATATTCTCACAATTGCTTCATCTATAAATCCTGTTTTAGGCTAAATAATAACATCGATTATTGAATCTTGCATTAGAAATAATGTTACCTTAAGGTTTCATTCTCAGCATGCTCATGTTATCTATGCCAAAATCATGTGTTAAAAGATACACTGATATGAACACTTAGAGATCATGTATTAGGTTTCAGTAAGTTAACAAGGAATTACGTCTCTGTATGTTTTGTTTTTAGTCAGAATGTGCTAATGAATCTCGCTAAAAGAATATATTCTAATACTGAAAACGCTCATGCATCTAGAATAGCATGTATAGGTTTGCAGCATTTTGCATCTTGTTTTTGCATTTAGATGTCGTGTCCCTAGGAATGCATTTATATTCGTTCAAATACTCACCTCTTTATCATGACTAAGGTTAAAACAGACTTACCCACCTAACAACCTTTTTCTAAACTGAAGTTAAAACAGTGTAAGTGGAGCGGTTTAATACGCCTAGGCAAACCTTAGGTATTAAACTTATTAAAATTGGATATCTACCTTCTTTATGTGTGTTGTTTGGTTAATAATAGGTCAGGAGCGATACTCTGAATCTGGTAAAGATCTTTTTCTCTGAAACTTAGTAAAAACGCTGCCTCATTACTGTATTCTCTCCTAGACATCATGCTTTAGGTCCTGAAGTTAAAGACTTTACTTGTGTTTTAGTCGTGCTATTTATGTGTATAATTTCGGGAGGAATATCTTAGCCTCATATCCTCTATATGTTTCCCTATATTTGTAGTCCTAATTGTTTTGTTTGTCATTTAGCGTTTTGTCCTTTAAACCTAGGGGTTCAGCCTAGTACTCACCCTCTAGGAATAGTAGTCCCTAACTTCCTCCAAGACTGATAGGATGGGACGGGTAATAGCACAAAATAAGTTTCGTTACCAACATGCGTTATAAATACCTTTGCAAGGTGGGAAAGGGTAGAATATGGATATGATGACCGGTGCGTTAATACCACGTGTAGCTATGTCTATCGGGTATTGCATTGATGTGATCCATATTTCTTTAAACCTAGGACATCTTTTCTAGAATATTTACTTTTGATTTCTTTCAAATTTTAATAAACTTCAATACTCGTTTGAAATCCCCTCTTATATGAGTCTTACTTGTTATTTTCTTATTGTCAAAATTCATGAAACCATTCGGCCGGGAACCACACGTGTGGATCCTGAGGGGTACCTAACACCTTCCCCTTAGGATAATTTCAAGCCCTTACCCAAGTCTCTGGTTAGCAATGTAGTTATAATTGAACCCCTTAGGTTTCCTAACGCACCGTTAAAATCGTTAGGTGGCGACTCTTCAAAATATGCAAACCCCCTTTCCCAAAAGGAATGAGTTGTCCCACCCAATGTCATAAACCAGATCTCCACGAGGAAAAAGGGGGCGCGACAGCCGGAGTTGGTTCCCTTGATTAAAACCGAAGTTAACAAACTCATCAAAGTTTGCTTTATTCGTGAAGTTAAATACCCAACATGGGTTTCAAGTATTATCCCTATAAGGAAGAAAAATGGCCAGATTCGAGTGTGCGTTGACTTTAGGGATCTTAACAATGCGTGTCCAAAAGATGAATTCCCGTTTCCCACTCCAGAACTAATGATCCATGCTACTACTAGGTATGAGGCAATGTCATTTATGGACGGCTCATCAGGCTATAACGAAATTCGTGTGGCGCCAAAAGATGAAGACCTTACTGCATTCCGTACCCCCAAGGGTATTTATTGCTACAAGGTAATTCCTTTTGTCTTGAAGAATGCTGGTGCTACTTACCAAAGAGCGATGCATAATATCTTTGATGACCTTCTCTACAAGAATGTCAATGTTATGTTGACTTGGTGGTAAAATAAAGAAAGAAAAGCGACCACTTGAAAGACTTGAGAATGGTGTTTGAGTTGCTCCGTAGATACCAACTTAGGATGAATCCATTAAAATGGGCCTTTGGAGTTACCTCCTAAAAGTTCCTGGGTTTCATTGTCTGACATCGAGGGATTGAAATAGATCAAGCTAAAGTAGCTGCAATCTTGAAAATGCCTGAGCCCCGCAATATTCATGAATTGAAAAGTCTGCAAGGAAAGCTAGCATATCTTAGGAGATTCATCTCAAACCTAGTTGGGAGGTTCCAACCATTCAATCACCTTATGAATAAAGGCATCCCTTTTAAATGGGACCTAGCGTGTAGCAATGCCTTTGAGAGCATTAAATCCTACTTGATGAAGCCTCCGATTTTGGTAGCCCCTATACTTTGAAAGTCATTGATACTATACATTTCAGCAAAAGAAAGGTTTGTTGGAGCGCTGTTGGCCCAAGAAAATAGTGAAGGGAAAGAAAACTCCCTTTACTACGTGAGCAGGATGATGAGACCAAATGAGCTGGATTATTCGCCAATTGAAAAGTTGTGTTTGGCGCTAGTCTTCTCAATTCAAAAGTTGAAGCACTACTTTCAAGCTCATGTTATCCGTCTTGTTTCAAAAGCAAATCCCATCAAGTTCGTGATATCAAAACCTGTCTTTAGTGATCGACTAAGGTGGTACCTCCAGTTTCAACAATTTGAAATCGTGTACATCCCTCAAAAGGATATGAAAGGACAAGCACTAGCGGACTTCTTGTCAGATCACCCTATACCTGATGATTAGGAGCTAACTGACGAACTACCTGATGAGGACACAATGGTCATTGAAGTTCAGCCTCCATGGAAAATGTACTTTGATGGTACTGCACATCGTGGAGGAGCTAGTGCTGGTGTAGTATTATTCACTTCTCAAAGTGAAGTTCTTCCCTATTCTTTTATGTTGACGCAACTCTACTCTAACAATGTTTCTGAGTATCAAGCACTAATCCTTGGGCTTGAAATGACTGTCAAAATGAAGTGATTGCAATTGCAAGTCTTTGGTGATAATCAGTTACTGGTCAATTAGCTTCTAGGTAGTTACGAGGTTAAGAAGCCTGAACTATGCTCATATCATGATTACGCTAAAAAGTTAATGGGGTAGCTCGGGGATGTGACTATTCAGCATGTGCCAAGGAAAGAAAATAAGAAGGCTGATGCTTTAGCTGCCCTAGCTTCATCATTAACCATGCCTGATCAAGAGCAAGTTACTGTCTGCCAAAAATGGGTAGTACCACCACCAAATGAGGCTGAAGGTGAAGAAAATGAACTCAAGATTCTTGTCGTTGTTTCTGAAGTTGAGAAAGAAGAATGGCGAAAACCCATTATTGACTACTTATGCTATGGGATACTTCCAGAAAATCAGAGAAAAAGGACTGAAATCCGTCATCGTGCACCTTGCTTCCTTTACTACAAAGATACTCTATACAGAAGGTCGTTCGAGGGAGTACTCTTGCGAAGCTTAGGAGAAGAAGAAGCACTCCAAGCTTTGCAAGAGGCACATTCTGGGGTATGTGGGTCACACAAGTCTGGACAAAGCTCCACTTCCATATAAAAAGGATAGATATTATTGGACGACGATGGTAAAAGATTGCTTGGACTATGCTCGAAGATGCAAGGCTTGTCAATTCCATGCGAATATTATTCATCAACCTCCTGAAGTGTTGCACCTGACTGTTGCATCCTGGCCGTTTGACGCTGGGGGATTGGATGTTGTTGGACCACTTCCAAATTCCTCTGGTGGGCACCTATACATCTTGGCTGCAACTGACTACTTCTCAAAATGGGCTGAAGTTGTTGCTCTTAATGAGGTAAAGAAAGAAAATATTGCAAGTTTCATCCGAGTAAACATTATCTATCGCTTTTCAATTCACCGTTACATAATAACGGATAATAGCAAGTCGTTAGACAATAGGTTGATGAACAAGATTTGTGATCTCTTTGGCTTTAAGAAATGTAACTCTTCTATGTACAATGCTTCTGCCAATGGTCTAGCTGAGGCATTCAACAATACTCTATGAAACTTTTTAAAGAAAGTCGTCTCCAAATCCAAACGGTATTGGCATGACCGTATGGTGGAAGCTCTGTGGGCATATAGAACAACTCACCGCACACCAACACAAGCGACCCCTTATGCACTCGTGTATGGAGTTGAAGTCGTCTTGCCACTTGAACGTCAAATACCTTAATTATGATTAGCTATTCGAGAAGGCATCACCGATGAAGAAAATGCTCGACTTCGATTAGCAGAGTTGGAGGCTCTTGATGAGAAAAGGTTGGAAGCTCAACAGAGTCTTGAATGTTATCAAGCTAGATTGTCTTGCACCTTCAATAAAAGAGTTCGCCCAAGATCCTTTTAGGTAGGAGATCAAGTCCTTGCCATAAGAAGACCCATTATTATTTCCCATAAACCTGTAGGGAAGTTCACTTCAAAAAGGGATAGGCCATATTCTATGCAAGAAGCTTATTCAAGTGGGGCTTACAAGCTGGTTGATGCAGATGGCATGAGAATCGGCCGTACCAATGGCAAGTTTTTTAAGAAGTATTATCCTTGAAGTTGCAACGCTGCTTGATGCATGAGCCTAAACTTCATGTTCCTATACTCCTAGCCCCCAAGAGTATAAACTGTGTACGACCGAAACGGAAAAAAAAGAGCCCGCTAGGTTGAAAATCTCGAAAGAGGCGGCCTACGCAAAAGTTAGGACATAAAAAACAAAATTCTACCCATTCTTAACTACGGTATGACTTGATCCTCTTCACCGAGGTACGCAGGCAGCGCATAATCCCCCAATCATTGTCTGAATGAAGTACGATGGAGTGTAATTCATCCATTCAGCACTTGAAAATCTTCAATAAAATGATTAATATCTTTTAGGAGGCTGCCAAACATTTGCATTAAAGTCCGGGGATTCGCTATGCCTTTATGTTCGTCAAACTTTCGAGTTTTTGGTGTACTTTCACGACGTTTCAAATTCAGTGAGACTTGAACCCAAGATATTTGGCGAGAATGAAGCTCTTGAAAATTTCAATTTCTGACAATTAAAAAGGTCTTATAATCTCGAGGATTCCACACCAAGACAAAAAAAATTTGGTGAAATCGCGCTAATTTGGAACTGTCGGCATATTAAAAACCGAAGTCAACTTCGAACTATCATCTGAAACTATCTTTAATGTATTAAATTTTATATGTTGGATATGTTTCAGATTTTGAAGTTTAATTTCCATAAAATCAAGTGGTTTGTGATTTCGACATTCCAACATCGAGATACAAAGGTCTTGGTGCTCTATTTGATCGTTGTTGAGTTTAAGGGTTGCTCTAGCGCCGTACATCCGTACTGTGATGTTATCTCTAAATGCTTCGTCGACACTAAAACAAATTGAGTTAGCAGCAATATCTAAGTTTATCATGATCCATCATGTGTCCGTGAGGCCTGCTAATCTAAAACACATGACTCCTCTGTGTAATCAATGCGGCTGCGGCATGACTCCTTTGTATAATCATTGCGGATAAGAACGGCGCATCCATAACTATGTAACTTGCTGTTGTTTTGTAGCGAAAATCTGCAAGAAAAAATAATATTGTAGTTTGTTATGGACGGTAAGGCAATTAGGAAGAGATCAGGAAAAAAGCAAGTAAGAGACCAAATTGAAAAATACATGGTTAGCGTTTTCGATAATTGCGGGTTTCTTCCGCAATGTCGTGGTAATCCTTTTCTTATCAGGTGTATTGAGGGTCCAAGGTCTTGTCTATTTATAGAGTTAAAAAGGCGATGGAAGTAATTGGGTCTTAGATGGACTCAGATTACTACGTTGCTAAGTTTAGTACTTTTACAATTCCAAGTGCAAGAGGAAACAATAACCAACTTCTGCATGGACTTTGCATCTATTATCTTCTCCTTATTCAAAGGGATAAAATTTATTAGATTTAAATTCAATAAATAATTTGGACTATATTTTAAATATGTTAGTCCAAATAAATATTATGGACTAATATAATTCAATTAATTAAGTAAGTCCAACATATATGAATTAAATAAATAAGTTTTAATTTATTGGGCTAGCACATTTAATTGGGCTAAAGTGATGAGCCCACTTCATTAAACCCAAGATGACATCTTCCTAGAGGCCCAGTTTGGTGTCACGTGTCAAATGACGTGGCACACCAAGTCAAATAGAAGAGCCAATGGGATCGTGTCACGTGTCAAAGTGACAAGGCATGCCAAGCCAAATCAAAAGGCCAATGAAACTGCGCCACGTATGCAAGTGACATGTTCTGGCCAATCAAATGCACTCATGTCACACTTCAATTTGATTGGTTGGAAAGAGTTTGTTCTTATCATAACTCTTCCCTTCTACAACTATAAATAAGGGTCTTCATAACTCAAAAAAGACACCAAAGGTTATAACAAGAAGCAAGAGAGAACTCGTGGATCAAACACCATAAATTTCTCTACAAGTTTCAGGTTTCAAGCAACCAAGTTCAAGTTCAAGAAATCAAGTTCAAGTTCAAGAACGAAGAACAAATCAAGCTCAAGCTCAAGAATGACGAAAAATTCAACTATTCAAGATCAAGAACGAAGTCAAATCAAATACAAGGCGTTCAAGATCAAAGCTACTTGTTCGTGATAAAATTCGTGGCAACAATTAAAACGTTCGCGATGGATAAATCAAATTAAAATTCAATATCAAGCTCAAAGGCCCTTGAATTTATATTGGAAAGTAGAATCAGAGGAATCATAGATATTATAACACTCAAATATTTGAAAAAACGATTGTTGCAATATTTTTCGGTGATTTTATTTTCTCGACACAATTTATTGTCTACAATAGTATTGGCTTGTTATTTCACAATACATGTTGTTCATTTATTAGTTAGAATTGATAGATTAATTTTGTCAAATATTTGCATAATGTTATGACATTATATTTATAAATATTAATTTATTTAATAAAACATGCATCCAGGATTTTCTTACAAAACTTATGTTTTTAATTTCTATAATTAATTAAACTAAATATTATTAAAAATATATCAATTATTTTTACAATATTAGTTATAAATATATAATTACTAATTAGTGTATATTCAAAAAAATGCATCTTAAATATCAAACTTAATATAATTTATATTTATAAAAAAATTATTCGTAGGCATATATTTATGATATTAACTTTTATCTTTTGATAATTACTTTATTTATAATTTAACCTAACTATGTAATTACACTTGTGCAATCCAGTGCTACGCTTGTAATTACACTATAATTATACTATGACAAACAAACATGTCGTCATAATTACTATCCTAGCAATTATACCAATTTTAATTACCGGGTAACTTTCCAAACAGACCCTAATAGTTGTGCCCAGTTGACGAGATCGTACCATTGTGGGGACCAAGGATAGGACCGTCACTACAAAAAAGAAGAAAATAATGGCAATTTTTATTGATGTGGCAGTTCTGAACAGACATAATATGCTTTTTGTGTATTTACGGTGGTTTCGAACATTGCCATAATCACATCCGTCACTAGCTTAATATAGTGACTTTCTGAAAACCGTCACAATTTTGAGTTGGATAATATTATTGTCACGACCCAAAATCCCAACACAGATCGTGATGGCACACAACACCGGATTCAGGCAAGCCACCAGTTGTTTACTAGTAAGATTACCCTTATTTGACATATCAACCCCACACTTACCAAATTTTAAGCTTAGATCATTTAAATAAAAGCGGATAAATTAACCACTTAAGTAAATACAGCCACAAGGATCATGAACCAATATATACAGTCCCAAAATATAGAGTCTACTATGTGTGTGCCAGGAACTAGTGTCACAAGTCAACAGGCGAACTAATAGAATATACAAAAGATGATACAAATTGTACTGCTGTCTGAAAGAAATAGAAAGAAATAAACAAAAGATAACTCTATGGTGCTGCTGAGAATCGCCAAGGGAGGCAGCTCACCGTAGAGTCAGGTCCAGAATATATGTCAAGCTCCGGTCGGATAACCACATGCACCAGCTTCAAAACCTGTACAATTAAGTACAGAAGCGTAGTGTGAGTACATAAACAGATATGTCCCCAGTGAGTATCCCGCCTAACCTCGAAGAAGTAGTGACGAGAGGTCGACGTGATACTTACCAGGGTCAGAGAATGTGGGATAAGTACATGCTAACTCGTAATAGCAGTAATGAACAGTAATAAGGAAATGAGCATCAAATAACAATCTCTAGCACCCTCGCGCCATCCTTTCCCATGGCATACAAGCTATTTAACCTTCTTTTTTTTCATGAAATCAACAGTTACAGTTACAGGGCTTCTCACAAATTACCAAACATAAAACAGGCTATGAACGTACGATCATTACGACGAGAAAAGTAAATGTGCACTGCCAAGGGATAGATGCATCTATCTGCCCCGCTCGCGAATCGAACATGAGACACGGTTAATATAATACCAAGACCACCCCCGCTCGCGAATCATACCTGCGACTCGGGTTAATGTAATAATAGGGCTACCCCGCTCGCGAATCATCCATGCGACTCGGGTTCCCATATAAATTCATGATTAGCAGGAGATTTCCAGATAATTTAGCAGGGAACATACTAACAGTGTGAGAATTTTATAAATATCAACTTCAAGCATAACCCCTTAGACCTTCACATGTGAGATTCGAGGATATTAGACTACTTAATCCATATACAAGATCACAGATACCACACATATAGCATGCTTGTGAGTCCTAAACTACCCGACAAGGCATAATAGTAGTTGCGCACGGACTCTCGTCACTTCGTGCGTATGCAGCCCCCATAAATAAGGACAAAACCACCATTTATAATCACCTATGGGGACGATTCCCTCTTACAAGGTTAGAAAGGAGACTCACCTCGTGTCGAATTTACTCATCGGACCAAGAATGCGCCCGAAACTCTGAACTCTACACCCGAGGACTCGAAACTAGCCAAATGTTATATAAATACATTAATTTATGCTCAAAGTAGGGAAATTATCCTACTCATTTAGTAAATTCACCATTTTTTATGAAATTCTAAAATCCAACCCCGGGCCCGCATGCTCGGATTCCAATAATTCTCGAAGGAAACACTCACCCATAGCCTAAGGATCATTAATATATGATATTTTACTTGATTTCATAGCTAATTCACCGTTAATTCTCAAATTATCGAAAGTCCTAAGTTATTACCCAATTCTTAAAATTTCACTAATTAGGTGATTAAATTCAACTAGGAATTCATTCATTAACAAGTCTTGAGATGAAATTTACTTACCTTTTAAGGGTTGGGTCGTGGAGTCCTTTCCCGAAGCTCTCAAAGCGTTTAATGGAGGAAATAGTGAAGAAAACAGGGAAGGATCCCGTATTTAAGAAACACACTGTCTGACAGTGTTTCCGCACCTGCGGCTCGAGGACCGCACCTGCAGTCTCGTAACATCGAGCGAAGGCTCGCACCTGCGGAAATGGACGAGGAGGCCTGGTCTCGGACCTACGGAGTGGAGACCGCACTTGCGGCTCCGCTCCTACGAAACTTTGTCCGCACCTGCGAGAAATGGGCTGCCAACTGGGGATCGCACCTGTGAGGCTGGGACCGCAAGAGCGGACCCGCACCTACGACTGGGCAACCGCACCTGCGGTCACACCAGAACAGGTGCACCAGCAGCTATTTCAGCTGGTTTTTGGCCTTGTATGGTGTCCGGGAGGCACCTGGGCCCACTCGAGTCCCTGTCCAAATATACCAACAAGTCCCAAATCATAATACGGACTCGCTCAAGCCTTCGGAACACCCAAAACAACGCTAAAACTCAAAATCACACCTCAAAACCCCTAGAACCAAACTTAGGAACTTTAAGTTTTCTTGACTTCGCTAACAACGCGCCAAACCGACCTACTCGGAATGACACCAAATTTTGCTGGCAATTCATGAATGACATAACGAAACTTTTCCGATCTCGAAATTCCGTTCGGACCTCGATAACACAAAAACACGTCCCAAACCATAATAGGAACTTAAGGAACTTCTTATTTCAATATTGGGCGCCGAGATGCTCCCGGGTCATCATAAACCCATTCTGAAGATACACCTAAGTCCGAAATCATCATACGAAGCTACCGGAACCGACGAAACTCGATTCCTAGGTCGTTTACCCAAAATATTGACCGAAGTCAAACTTGGCATTAAAGGCCAACCTTAAGGAACCAAGTGTTCCTATAGCACTCTAAACATTTCCGAAACTCGGACCACCNACAAGTCATAAATAATAATAAGTCGCTATAGGAAGTTTCATTTAGGGGAACGGGGTCTGATAACGCAAAGTGACCGGTCGGGTCGTTACATCTCTACCTCTTAAACAAATGTTCGTCCTCACACGGGTCTAGAATCATACCTGAAGTTCTGAATAAGTGTGGATATCTGCTTCGCATGTCCTCCTCGGACTCCCAAGTCGCCTCCTCAACTGGTTGGCCCTTCCACTGGACCTTTACTGCAGAAACTCCCTTGGACATCAACTGGCGGTCCTGTCTATCAATAATAACAACTGGCTCCTCCCCGTAGCCCAACCTCTCATCCAACTGAATAGTGTTGAAATCAACCACGTGAGAGAAGTTAGCACGGTACCTCCGGAGCATGGTTGCATGAAAAACTGGATGAATTCCTGATAAACTGGGAGGCAAGGCCAGCTCGTAAGCAACCTCCCCCACTCGCCTCAACACCTCGGAGGGACCTATAAACCTCGGGCTTAGCTTGACCTTCTTCCCAAACCTCATAATACCCTTCATAGGCGACGCTTTCAACAGGACTCTATCTCCCTCCATAAATGATACATCACGCGCCCTCTGATCCGCGTAACTCTCCTTTCTGGACTGTGATGTGCGGAACCTCTCCTGAATCAACTTCACTTTCTCCAAAGCATCCCTCACCAGGTCAGTGCCATATAACTTAGCCTCGCCAGGCTCAAACCACCCGATAGGCGAACGACATCGCCGACCATACAAAGCCTCAAATGGTTCCATCTTGATGCTGGACTGATAACTATTATTGTAAGCGAACTCGGCCAAAGGCAAGAACTGGACCCACTGACCTCCGAAGTCAATAACATATGACCTGAGCATATCCTCCAATATATGAATTGTACGCTCCGACTGGCCATCAGTCTGAGGGTGAAATGATGTGTTGAGATATATCTGGGTGCCCATCTCACTATGCAATGCTCTCCAGAAATGCGAGGTGAACTGAAGGCCTCGATCTGATATAATGGACACCGGCACACCGTGCAACCGGACTATCTCCCGAATGTAGATCTGGGCTAACCTCTTAGAAGTATAAGTAGTAGCTACTGGAATAAAATGCGCCGATTTGTTCAATCTATCCACAATGACCCAAACCGCGTCAACCTTCTGCAAAGTCTGAGGCAACCCAACCACAAAGTCTATAGTGATGCGCTCCCATTTTCACTCAGGAATAGGCATCTGCTGCAGTAGGCCTCCTGGCCTCTGGTGCTCATACTTCACCTGCTGGAAATTAAGACACCTAGTCACATACGCCACAATGTCCTTCTTCATCCGCCTCCACCAGTAATGCTGCTTCAAGTCACGATACATCTTCGTAGCACCAGGATGAACAGAATACCGAGAACTGTGTGCCTCCTCTAGAATTCTCTCCCTCGGGACATGAACATTAGGAACACATAAGCGGCCCTGATGTCTCAGAACACCATCCTCGCCAATAGTAGCCTCCTTGGCCCTACCCTGAACCACTGACTCCCGAAGCTCTGCTAAGCACGGATCATAGAACCGTCGGGACTTAATCTCCCCCAATAACGAAGACTTAGCAACCACATATGCTAAAACTCGACGAGGCTCTGAAAGGTCTAATCTCACCAGGAGATTGGCCAAGGACTGAATTTCTAAGGCTAGAGGTCTCTCATCTGCAATATAAGCCAAGCTGCCCATACTCTCTGCCTTCCTTCTCAAAGCATCTATTACCACATTTGCCTTTCCCGGGTGATAAAGAATGGTGATATCATAATATTTCAACAACTCAAGCCATCTGCACTGCCTCAAATAAATATCCTTCTACTTGAACAAGTGTTGCAAGCTACGATGGTCTGTATATACCTCACAAGACACCCCATACAAGTAGTACCTCCAAATCTTAACAGCATGAACAATCGCCGCCAACTCCAAATCGTGCACAGGGTAATTCTTCTCATGAACCTTAAGTTGGCGTGAAGCATAAGCAATAACTCTCCCTTCCTACATCAACACACATCTCAAACCAATGCGTGAAGCGTTGCAATACACTGTGTACATCCCCGAACCGGAAGGCAATATCAGAACTGGTGTTGAGGCCAACGATGTCTTGAGCTTCTGAAAGCTCTCCTCACACTCGTCAGACCATCGAAACGGGGCATTCTTCTGAGTCAATATGGTCAATGGCGCTGCAATAGAAGAGAACCCCTCTACAAATAGGCGATAATAGCCTGCTAGGCCCAAAAAGCTCCTGATCTCTGTAGCTGAAGTAGGACGCGACAAACTCTGAACTGCCTCAACCTTCTGAGGATCAACCTTGATACCCTCTCCGGATACCACATGCCCCAAGAATGCCACGGAATGCAACAAGAACTCACACTTGGAGAACTTAGCATATAGCTTATGTTCTCACAATGTCTGGACCACAACTCTCAAATGTTGCTCGTGCTCCCCCAGGCTACGTGAGTAAATCAAAATGTCATCAATGAAGATAATGACAAAGGAATCAATATATGGCCAGAACACCCTATTCATCAAGTCCATGAATGCTGCTGGGGCATTAGTCAAGCCAAAGGACATCACCAAAAACTCATAATGGCCATATCTCGTACGAAAAGCAGTCTTTGGAACATCTGAAGCCCGAATCCTCAGCTGATGATACCCCGATCTCAAATCAATCTTAGAGAATACACGGGCACCCTGCAACTGGTCAAACAAATCATCGATGCGCGGCAAAGGATACTTGTTCTTAATGGTAATCTTTTTCAACTGGCGGTAATCAATACACATCTGCATGGACCCATGCTTTTTCTTCAGGAATAGAATTGGAGCACCCCCACGGCGATACACTCGGTTGATGAACCCCTTAGCTAACAACTCCTCAAGATGCTCCTTCAACTCCTTTAACTCTTTCGGAGCCATACGGTACGGAGGAATAGATATAGGCTGGGTGTCTGGAGCTAAATCAATGCAGAAATCAATGTCACGATCCGGAGGAATGCCCGGAAGGTCCGAAGGAAATACATCAGCAAACTCTCGAACAACTAGCACTGAATCAATCGTCAGAGACTCGGCGGTGGCGTCTCGCACATAAGCGAGGTAGGTCAGACAACCCTCCTCGACCATATGTCGAGCCATCAGGAATGAAATAACCCGGCTGGCTGCACTAACTGAGGAACCTCTCCACTCCAGCCTAGGCGACTCTGGCATGGATAAAGTAACTTCTTGGCATGGAAATATTGCACGACATGATAAGGAGATAGCCAATCCATGCCTAAAATAATCTTGAAATCAACCATGTCGAGCAATAAGAGATCTGCTTGAGCCTCTAACCCGCAGAATGTGACCATACAGGACCAATAAACCCGGTCTACTACCACAGAATCGCCCATAGGAGTGGACAGACATATAGGAGAACCCAAGGACTCACGAGGGACATCCAGAAAATGAGCAAATAAGACCGAAACATAGGAATAAGTGGATCCTGGATCAAATAACACCGATGCCTCTCTACCACATACTGTAATAATACCTATGATCATGGCGTCTGAGGCCACTGCATCTGATCTGGCCGAAAAAGCATAGAATCTAGCTGGAGCACCGGAAGACTGAGCCCCGCCAGAAACAACAGGAGATGGCTGACCTCCCCCTGACTGGCCTCCACCTCTAGGACGACCCCTGCCGACCTGTCCCCCATATCTAGGTGGCCGGGCTGCTGGTGCTGGACTCATAGGCTAGTAACCCTGTTGCACTGCCTTGCCCAAAACCTAGGACAAGTCCTCCTGATATGGCCAAGATCCCCACACTCGTAACATCTCACTGGAAGCACGGCCTGCTGCTCTGAAGTAGAATCCTGGATAACTGGGGGACGGTGAGAACCCTCTGGCATAACACTGAAGTAAGGCCTCACTGGAGCACCACGAGGAGGTGGTGGTGGTGCTGAATATGGGGGCCTGCTGGGCTTAACCCTACCAAACTGACCTCTTCCCCTAGCTGGGGCACCTATGAAATCTCCGGAATATCTGGCTCTCTTATCCGGTTGTACCTTCTCCCTGACCCTCGACCGATAACCCTCGATCCTACGAGCAATCTCCACTACTAGCTGATAAGGAGTCCTCATCTCTACCTCCCGGGCTATGCTGGTCCTAATGCTTGGATGAAACCCGGCTACAAATCTCCGCACTCTCTTAGCACCAGTAGATAGTATCATTAGTGCATGGTGAGACAACTCTGAAAATCTAGCCTCATAGTCTGTCACTGACAGCTGCCCCTACTCCAGCTGCTCAAACTGATACCGCAGCTCTTCCCTCTCAGAGGTTGGAATATATCTGTCTAGAAACATCTGAGTGAGCTGCTCCTAAGTGATAGGAGGAGAACCTGTTGGCCTCCTGAGAATATAGGACTACCACCATCTGCAAGATCAGCCCTCTAACTGAAAAGTACGAATTCCACTCTATGGGACTCTAGTATCCTCATGTTGTGCAGTCAGTCCCTGCACCTGTCAATGAAATCCTGGGAATCCTCGCCTCGCTCACCCCCGAAGACAGGAGGGTGCAATCGAGTCCATCTGCCCAATAACTTCTGCGGATCGCCGTCCGCAGCTGGTCTGGGCTCAGGTGCTGCTGCTACAGGCTAAACCCTACCCACAGGCAGTGTACCCGGGGTATGATGAAGTGCGGCTGTCTGACCTGCAGCCTGGGCAGTAGGGGTCTGGGCTCCCCCTCCTGCTTGAGATGTGGCAGGATTCGATGGAAATAAACTAGCTTGGGACATAGTATCCCTAAATATCAACATACGGCCCATGACCTCCTGGAAGCCTGGCGCCGTCATGAAGTCCACTGGAGCAGGACCCGCTGGGGGCACCTCCCCCTGCTCCTCTATAGTAGGATCCCCTGGTGGTGCAACTGGAATAGCTCTAGGAGGCCCACATCCCCTACCTCGGGCCGGTGCCCTCCCCCAGCCTCTGCCAGATGTACGCGTCCTCACCATCTGTGAGAGAATAGAAGAATGAGAGTTAGTAAACCATCAACTGCATGATAGATGATGAATAAAGAGAGGTTTCCTAACACCCTATAGCCTCCCGAAGATAAATACAGACGTTTCCATATCGATCTGCGAGATTCTATTAGGTTTGCCTGTGACTTGTGAGACCTATGTGAACCTAGTGCTCTGATACCATGTTGTCAGGACCCAAAATCCCAACACAGGTCGTGATGGTGCCCAACACCGAATTCAGGCAAGCCAACAATTGTTTAATAGTGATATTACCCTTATTTGACATATCAACCCCACACTTACCAAGTTTTAAGCTTAGATCATTTAAATAAAAGCGGATAAATTAACTAACTTAAATAAATACAGCCACAAGGATCATGAACCAATATATGCAGTCCCAAAATATAGAGTCTACTATGTGTGTGCTAGGAACTAGTGTCACAAGTCAACAGACGAACTAGTAGAATATACAAAAGATGATACAAAATGTATTGTTGTCTGAAAGAAATAGACAGTAATAAACAAAAGATAACTCTATAGTGCTTTTGAGAATCGCCAAGGGAGGCAGCTCACCATGGAGTCAGGTCCAGAATATACGTCAAGCTCCGGTCGGATAACCACATGCACCAGACTCAAAACCTATACAATTAAGTATAGAAGCGTAGTATGAGTACATAAACAGATATGTACCTAGTGAGTGTCCCGCCTAACCTCGAAGAAGTAGTGACAAGAGGTCGACGTGACACTTACCAGGGTCAGACAATGTGGGATAAGTACATGCTAACTCGTAATAGCAGTAATGAACAGTAATAAGGAAATGAGCATCAAATAACAATCTCTAGCACCCTCGCGCCATCCTTTCCCATGGCATACTAGCTATTTAACCTTCTTTCTTTTCATGAAATCAATAGTTACAATTACAGGTATTCTCACAAATTACCAAACATATAACAGGCTATGAACGTATGGTCATTACGACGTGAAAAGTAAATATGCACTGTCGAGGGTCGAACGGCCCGAACCATAGATGCATCTATCTGCTCCGCTCGCGAATCGAACATGAGACTCGGTTAATATAATACCAAGACCAACCCCGCTCGCGAATCATACCTGCGACTCGGGTTAATAAAATAGTAGGGCTACCACGCTCACGAATCATCCATGCGACTCGGGTTCCCATATAAATTCATGATTAGCAGGAGATTTCCAGATAATTTAGCAGGGAACATTCTAACAGTGTGAGAATTTTAGAAATATCAACTTCAAGCATAACCCCTTAGGCCTTCACATGGAGATTCGAGGATATTAGACTACTTAATCTATATACAAGATCACAGATACCACACATATAGCATGTTTGTGAGTCCTAAACTACCCGACAAGGCATAATACTAGCTGCGCACGGACTCTCGTCACTTTGTGCGTACGCAGCCCCCGCAAATAAGGACAAAACCACCATTTATAATAACATATGAGGACAATTCCCTCTTACAAGGTTAGAAAAGAGACTTACCTCGTGTCGAATTTACTCCCCGGACCAAGAACGCGCCCAACACTCCGAACTCTACACCCGAGGACTCGAAACTAGCCAAATGTTATACAAATAAATTAATTTATGCTCAAAGTATGGAAATTCTCCTACTCATTTAGTAAATTCACCATTCTTGAAGAAATTTTAAAATCCAACCCAGGACCTGCATGCTCGGATTCCAATAATTCTCGAAGGAAACACTCACCCATAGCCTAAGAATCATTAATATATGATTTTTACTTGATTTCATAGTTAATTCACGGGTAAATTGTCAAATTATCGAAAGCCTTAAGTTATTACCCCTTGAATTTTTCACTAATTAGGTGATTAAATTCAACTAGGAAATCATGTATTAACAAGTCTTGAGATGAAATTTACTTACCTTTTAAGGGTTGGGTCGTGGAGTCCTTTCCCCAAGCTCTCAAAGTGTTCAGTGGAGGAAATAGTGAAGAAAACAAGGAAGGATCCCTTATTTAAGAAACACAATGTCTGACAGTGTTTCCGCACCTGCGAGGACCGCACCTACGGTCTCGCACCTGCGGAAATGGATGAGGAGGCCTGGTCCCGCACCTGACGAGCGGAGCCACACCTGTGGAACTTTGTCCACACCAGGGAGAAATAGTCTGTGCACTGGGGCTCGCACCTGCGACTGAGCAACCGCACCTGGGGTCACACCAGAACAGGTGCACCAACAGCTATTTCAGCTAGTCTTTAGCCTCGTGTGGTGTTTGGGAGGCACCTGGGCCAACCCGAGCCCCCGTCCAAATATACCAACCAATCCCAAATCATAATACGGACTCGCTCGAGCCTTCGAAACACCCAAAACAATGCTAAAACTCAAAATCACACCTCAAAACCCCTAGAACCAAACTTAGGAACTTTAAGTTTTCTTGACTTCGCTAACAACGCGCCGAACCGACCTATTCTACTCGGAATGACACCAAATTTTGCTGGCAAGTCATGAATGACATAACGGAACTTTCTCGATCTCAGAATTCTGTTCGGACCTCGGTAACACAAAAATACGTCCCAAACCACAATAGGAACTTAAGGAACTTCTTATTTCAATATTGGGCGCCGAAACGCTCCTAGGTCATCAGAAACTATTCCGAACATACATCCAGGTCCGAAATCATCATACAAAGCTATCGGAACCGACGAAACTCAATTCCGAGGTCGTTTACCTAAAATGTTGACCGAGTCAAACTTGGCCTAAAAGGTCATCCTAAAGGAACCAAGTGTTCCTATAGCACTCTAAACGCTTCCGAATCCCGGACCACCCGCCCACGCAAGTCATAAATCACAATAAGCCGTTATGGGAAGTTTCATTTAGGGGAACGGGGTCCAATAACACAAAACAACCGGTCGGGTCGTTACAATTATGATATAAGCATGAGAGTGTCACGTGAGTAGTTAGTTAGTTTGTTATAAGTAAGTTAAGGGTGTTTTAGTCTTTTCCAACTTTTACTTCTTCTCCTCTAGTATATATCGATTATACATGGTAGTGGATAGCAAGCTTGCTCATTTTCTCAATAACAGAACATTGTTCTAGAACCTTCCTCCATTAACGACCTCAAGCAATCCTCACAATTTGACATGGTATCAGAGTGGCTTGCTTGGATCGCACCGCGTTGATTTCTGATTTCAATTTCTAAATTCATTTCTGCTCCCAATTTCTAATTTTTTAGTTACTCGAAGCTCGATCACAATTTGGCAAAATCGTCGATGTCAGACGTAGATTCATCCATGGTGGAAACTATGTTGATAGATCACAATCATCCTCTATACATTGGTCCTTCCTACACTCCTAGCTCAGTCGTAGTTCCTGTTAAGCTTACAAGGTCAGAGAACTATGGGTTATGGAGTAGGTCAATGCGGATCGCTCTTTTGGGGAAGAGGAAGCTAGGTTTTGTCACTGGAACATGCGGTATGAAGGAGAGTTACTAGAGCAGTAGGAAACATGTAACGCCATTGCTCTATCATCGATTATGAACAATGTAGCACCTGAACTTTTAGGTGGAGTTGTGTATGCATCGGATGCACACCTAGTTTGGGAGGATCTGCGTGAAAGGTTCAACAAAGTGAATCGTGTAAGTATTTTTCAATTGCATCATGAAATTGCAACTTTGGCATAGGGAACTAGTTCTGTGTCTGTGTATCTTTCGAAATTGAAGGAACTTTGGCATGCGTAGGATGTTTTGCTTCCATTCCCAAATTGTTGTGAAAATCGAAGGATCATGCAGAGCATTTGCATCAATAGAGAGTTATGCAATTTTTATCTGGATTAAATGATTTGTATGATCAAGAAAGGGGGCAAATTCTCATGAAAACCACTGCTCCTTCCCTCAACATGCCTATGAAATGATTATTCAAGATGAGATTCAATAGAAAATTGTTGAAAACATGATCACTGATAATGCGGGACCCCTAGCTATGCAGGCAGGAAGAGGAAGGGGAAGAAAATAACTCCTTCAATGTGAATTTTGTCATTCAAAGGGACAAACAAAAGAGAACTGTTACAAAAATTATAGGTTACCCTGCTGATTTTTCTCCAAAGAAAATGTATTGTGAAGGTATAACAAATGCAGGAGGTTGGCAGAGAAACTCTAATGTTAATGCAGGAGGCTGGCATCAGAACTCCAATGCTGGAAAATCGGGAGGATGGAATACAACTGATAAGCAAGGTGGTTGGAGAATCGAGGCCATGGCAATGATCAATAATGCAGATGTGTCTTCATCATGTGCACAAGGCAATAGAGATAACTCCTTTAGGGGCACTGAAGCAAATTATACAAAGGGATACCACTACTTCACATATGATCAATACAATCAGATATTGAACCTACTGAACAAAGAACCTGGAGAACATCATGCCAACATGGCAAGTACGTACAGGTACATGTATAATCAGCTGCCTAATGGAATCAATAGAGAGTTATGCAGTTTTTATCTGGATTAAATGATTTGTATGATCAAGCAAGGAGGAAAATTCTCATGAAAACCACTTCTCCTTCCCTCAACATGCCTATGCAATGATTATTCAATATGCAATTCAATAGACAATTGGTGAAAACATGATCACTGATAATGCGGGACCCCTAGCTATGCAGGCAGGAAGAGGAAGGGGAACAAAATAACTCCTTCAATGTGAATTTTGTCATTCAAAGGGACAAACCAAAGAGAACTGTTACAAAAATTATAGGTTACCCTGCTGATTTTTCTCCAAAGAGAATTTATTGTGAAGGTATGACAAATGCAGGAGGTTGGAAGAAAAACTCTAATGTTAATGCAGGAGGCCGGCATCAGAACTCCAATGCTGGAAAACCAGGAGGCTGGAATACAAGTGATAAGCAAGGTGGTTAGAGAATAGAGGCCATGGCAATGATCAATAATGCAGATGTGTCTTCATCATGTGCATAAGGCAATAGAGATAATTCCTTTAGGGGCACTAAAGAAAATTATACAAAGGGATACCACTACTTCACATATGATCAATACAATCAGATACTGAACCTACTAAACAAAGAACCTGGAGAACATCATGCCAACATGGCAAGTACGTACATGTACATGTATAATCAGCTGCCTAATGACAAGTTATACACAAAACAAAAGAACAAGGAGTGGACTTAGTTGCCACTCATCATATTACCTCTGATATAGAGCTATGAACAGATACTAAATGTACAGGGAAGACAGACCAGGATCGAGTACATCTGCCTACTGGAGAAAAGGCTGACATTACACATACTGGTAGTGCAACATTGTTAGATATGATGACAATCAGATATGTGCTTTATGTCCCAAACTTTATGTTTAACATATTATCAATGTCAAAGCTAACTAGGGAGTTGAATTGTAATGCTAGCGTCATTCCTGATTTTTGTGTATTTCAGGACCTTTGTAATGGCAAGGTAAAGGGGATTGGTAGAGAAATAGGAGGCCTATATATGCTCAAGGGTGATCACTGTGGAAGACTAGCTAGTAGAATAAGGACCTTCAATGTTGTGAGCAGGATGACTAATGGTTTTTGCAGCATGTGGCACAAGAGGCTAGGTCATCCTTCCTTATCAGTAATGAAACATATAGTAGGTCTACATAATAAAGTTAGCAGTATGCTACAAGATAGTTTCATTCTATGCCCATTGGCAAAACAAACTAGACTGAAATTTCCATTAAGTAATTCTAGAGCAGATACATTGTTTCATCTTGTGCATATGGACTTATGGGGACCTTATAAAATTTCTACCTTAAATAGAAAACAATATGTTTTGATAATTGTGGATGATCATTCTAGATATATATGGGTATTTTTTATGTAGTTAAAGTCTGAAGCTATAGTAGCAATAAAATAGTTCTTAACCATGCTTAAGAATCAGTTTGGCATTATGGTTGAGTTGATAAGGTCAGACAATGGAACAAAATTCTTAAATAAGTAATGTGAAGAATTTTTGAATGACCTGGGTATTATCCATCAAAGTAGCCGCCCTTATACTCCACAGCAGAACGACATTGTGGAGAGGAAGCATAGGCACATACTTGATGCTGCAAGAGCCTTAGGGGTGGTTTGGTAGAGTGTATAAGAATACCGTTGAATAGGGTGTATTAGTAACACTGGTATAAGTTATGCTTGTATTAGTTATGCTGATATATTTCTTATTTATTGTTTGGTTTGATGTATTAAAGTATTGCATAATTTCTAAAAGAATTGTTTGTTTGCAAAAATACCCTCATAATCAGTCCATCGCTTTATCTTTTTAAAAGAAACATATTGTGATGACCCAAGGGGTCATTTTGTGAATTAAGACTCCGTTCTAGGATTACTAACTATGAATAGACTAATTTTAATTACCTCAATTTGCTTGCGCAATCCGGGCGTGAAACCGAAAAGCTTTTATGTGAAAAATATGAGAAATTGTAAATTCTAGAGTTGAAATTTGATTATAGTTGACTTTGGTCAACATTTTGAGTAAACAGGCCCGAATTTGTATTTCGATGATCCCGGGAGGTCCGCCGTAAAATATGGGACTTGGGAGTATGCGCAAAATTGAATTCCGAGGTCCCAAGCTGTCACGACCCAATTTCCCACACGGGTCGTGATGGCGCCCAACAACAGGGTTAGGCAAGCCAACATAAATTATACTAAGTGTTACTCTTCCCATGTGATTAATTATTCCAACTTTTACCAGTTTTAAGCATTTATTAATATGATTGTGACATGAAAATAAAGACATTTGATACATGAGCCATAAGATAAGCATATGTATGAAAATACAGCCCAAAACCCAAAATATACTCAAGTGTGTGCCAGGAACTAGTGTCACGAGTATCACGGGCAACTATCTGAATATACAAGGATAACATATATGTACACAATCCCATAGTCTGAAAGAAATAGACGGGAAATGACAAAAGGAAACTCCAGGGTGCTACCAGATATCGTCAGGAAGAACAGCTCACCGCGAAGTCGACTCAGCCCAAGTCACTATCTAATGCCGGCCTGATAATCAGATGTGCCAGCCTCCTGACCTGTACAGTCATGTACAGAAAGAAAAGAAAAAGTGAGAGTATCCCACCCAAACTCGAAGGAATAGTGATGAGAGGTCGACTAGATACTCACTAAGGTCCAACAATATAATATATATATATATATATATATATATATATATATATATATATATATCGAAAT
>ML415043.1:0-14491 GCA_005239525.1 Nicotiana knightiana
ATATTTATAGCAAAAAATAGTATAGAATTTGGGTGTGGTCAAAAAATAGTTGTTCACACCCATTGCCCAAGCAGCAGCCCCAGCTCCGGAACCCCAGATTGAGGTTAATGAGGGGGTTCCAGTTCAGACTGTTTCAACGGGACCAACTCAGGTCCCCGAGGGGTTTATTCCTACCCCAGTTCTTCAAGATGCTTTGGTCCGTTTTGTGGGCTTGATGGAGAGTGTGGCCCAGACGGGCACATTCCCTATTGTAGCATCCGTATCTCAGGCTGGAGGAGGTGTCCAGACTCCTGCTACCCACACTCCAGTCTAGACTACTCCTCAGGTTCAGACCCCAATAGGCAATCCCGTTAGGGTAATTCAACCAGTTATAGCAGTGCCGCCCTTTAATGGGGAAGCTATGTTTACTGATGCTTTATGGAGGTTGGACAGGTTCATTAAGTTATTGCCTGTTCACTTCAGTGGTGCTACTTCAGAGGACCCTCAGGAATATCTGGAGAGTTTCATGAAGTGTTGCGAAATATGAGTATTTTGGAGACCAATGGGGTCGATTTTGTTGCTTTTCAAATGACTGGTTCCACCAAGAAATGGTGGAGGGACTTTCTGTTGACTAGACCAGTTGGATCACTTGCTCTGACTTGGGATCAATTCTCTCATCTCTTGTTGGAGAAGTTCTGCCTGTTACTACTCGAGAGGATAAACGTCGTCAGTTTGAGCGACTTCAGCAGGGCAGCATGACAGTGACCCAGTATGAGACTCATTTCGTGGATTTGGCTAGACATGCCATTCTTTTATTGCCCACAGAGAGGGAGAGGGTCAGACGGTTTATTGATGGCCTTGCTCAGCCCATCAAGTTGCAGATGGCCAAGGAGACAAGGACCGATATTTCTCTTCAGGATGCAGCTAATAGCTAGGATGGTTGAGTCAGTTCTTGGGATGGGAGGTCAGGGGTCAGACAAGAGACCTCGCCATTCCGGTGGTTTCAGTGGTGCCTCATATGGAGGCAGAAGTTCATTTAGCAGAGGCCATTCTTCCAGGCCTTTCCATTCAGCACTACAGGTTTCACATGGTACTTCAGGGGGTCGTGGTTCTTATGTGCCTCCTTCTACTCAGCCAGTCTACAGTGATCCTTCAGCTCCTATTAGAGCACCTCCTCTGCAGAGTTATTATCGTGGTTAGCCGGTTCGTCAGGGTCAGTCCTTATATCAGGAGGGATGTTTTGAGTATGGTGAATATGGGCATATTAGGAGAGCTTGTACGAGGTTTCTGAGTAATCAACATCAGTACTAGGGTTCTCATGCCATAGTTCTGGCACCAGCTGCAGCACCACCTGCCCAGCCAGCAAGGGGTAGGGGTCAGGTAGTTAGAGGTAGAGGCCAGAATGTTAGAGGTGGATGACTGATAGCTAGAGGTGGAGGTCCTCCCAGAGGTGTGGTTCAGGGTGGCGGGGCCAAACCCCGACTATATGCATTTCCAGCCAGGCCCGAGGCAGGATCCTCTGACGCTGTTATTACAGGTATCATCTCAGTTTGTGATAGAACTGCTTCAGTTTTGTTTAATCCGGGGTCTACTTATCATATGTTTCATCCTATTTTGCCTCGTATTTGAATGTACCCCATAGAGTGTTCCTGTTTATGTGTCTACACCGATGGGGGATGCTATCATGGTAGATCGAGTATATCGTTCGTGCGTGGTAGTCATAGAAAGTCTTGAAAGTAGTGTGGATCTTTTACTTCTAGACATGGTTGATTTTGATGTTATATTGGGCATGGATTGGTTGTCTCCCTATTATGCCATCTTAGACTGTCACGCCAAGACAGTTACTTTAGCATTGCCGGGGTTGCCTCGATTAGAATGGAAAGAGACTCTTGGTCATTCTCCTAGCGGGGTGATTTCATATGCCAAGGCTCGCCGCATGGTGGAGAAAGGGTTTTTGGCTTATTTGGCTCATATTCGCAATTTCAATGCTGAGGTTTCTTCTATAGAGTCAGTTCCTATCGTGCGTGATTATCCTGAGGTATTCCTTGCAGACCTGTCGGGTATGCCACCCGAAAGGGATGTTGATTTCTGTATTGATGTGGCTCCGGGCACTCAGCCCATTTCCATTCCTCCATATCGGATGGCCCCACCAGAATTGAAAGAATTAAAAGCACAGTTGCAAGACTTGCTGGATAAGTGTTTCATAAGATCTAGTGTCTTACCTTGGCGTGCACCGATTTTGTTTGTAAAGAAGAAAGATGGGTCGATGAGAATGTGTATAGATTACCGGCAGCTGAATAAAGATACTATCAAGAATAAATATCCGTTGCAGAGAATTGATGACCTATTTGATCATCTTCAGGGTGCTAGAGTATTTTCGAAAATTGAAATTGAGGTCAGGCTATCATCAACTGAAGATTAGGGCGTCCGATATTCCCAAGACAGCCTTTTAGACAAGGTATGGGCATTATGAATTTTTGGTTATGTCTTTTGGGCTTACTAATGCTCTAGCAGCCTTTATGGATTTGATGAATCGGGTTTTCAAGCCCCACCTGGACTCTTTCGTGATCGTGTTCATTGATGACATTCTTATATACTCCCGCAGTCAGGAAGAGCATGAGCAGCACCTCCGTATAGCACTCCAGACTTTGAGAGATAATCAGTTATATGCCAAATTTTCTAAATGTGAGTTCTGGTTAGATTCAGTAGCCTTTTTGGTTGATATTGTATCCGTTGAGGGTATTCAAGTTGATCCTAAGAAGATAGAGGCAGTCAGGGACTGGCCTAGACCCACTATAGCTACGGAGATTAGGAGTTTCTTGGGTTTGGCGGGTTACTATCGTCGTTTTGTGGAGGGGTTCTCGTCCATAGCAGCCCCAATGACTAAATTGACTCAGAAAGGTGCCCCATTTAAATGGTCAGATGAGTGCGAGGCGAGCTTTCAGAAGCTCAAGACAGCCTTGACTTCAGCACCGGTGTTGGTGTTACCCTCAGATTCGGGTTCTTTCACGATGTATTGTGATGCTTCCCGAGTTGGCCTTGAAGCAGTGTTGATGCAGGATGTCAGGGTGATTGCGTATGCGTCTCGACAACTTAAGGTCCATGAGAAGAATTATCCCGTTCATGACTTAGAGTTGGCAGCCATTGTTCATGCATTGAAAATTTGGAGGCACTATCTTTATGGCGTGCCGTGTGAGTTTTTTACTGACCATCGTAGTCTCCCAGTACTTATTCAAGCAGAAAGATCTAAATTTGAGGCATCAGAGATGGTTAGAGTTACTAAAAGATTATGTTGTCACCATATTGTATCACCCAGGGAAGGCCAATGTGGTGGCCGATGCATTAAGTAGAAAGGCGGTGAGTATTGGTAGCCTTGCGTATATTCCAGTTGGTGAGAGACCGTTGGCTTCAGACATTCAGATGTTGGCTAATCAGTTCATGAGGTTGGATATTTTGCCCAGCAGTGTTCTAGCTTGTACAGTTGCTCGGTCTTCTCTAATTGACCGTATCCGGGAGCGGCAGGATGATGACCCACATTTGGCGGTCCTTAGGGACACAGTTCGGCACGGTGATGCCAAGCAGGTTACAGTTGGAGATGATGGTGTTTTGAGGATGCATGGTCGTTTATTTGTGCCTAATGTTGATGGCCTTCGCGAGTTGATCCTTGAGGAGGCTCACAGTTCTAAGTATTCGATTCATCCAGGTGCAACCAAAATGTACCAAGACTTGAGGCAACATTATTGGTGGAGAATAATGAAGAAGGACATTGTTGCGTATGTGGCTCATTGCTTAAATTGTCAACATGTAAAGTATGAGTATCAGAGACCTGGTGGTTTGCTTCAGCAGATAGAGATTCCTGAGTGGAAGTGAGATCATATCACTATGGACTTCGTTGTTGGGCTCCCACAGACTCAGTGGAAATTTGACGCAGTTTGGGTTATTGTAGATAGGCTGACTAAATCAGCACATTTCATTCCTGTGGCAAGTACTTATACTTCAGAGCGGTTGGCTGAGTTATATATCCGGGAGATTGTTCTCCTTCATGGTGTGCCCATGTCTATCATTTCTGATCGAGGTACGCAGTTTACTTCGCACTTTTGGAGGGCAGTTTAGCGTGAGTTGGGTACCCGAGTGGAGTTGAGTACAATATTTCACCCTCAGACTGACGGGCAGTCCGAGCGTACCATTCAGATATTGGAGGATATGCTCCACGCTTGTGTTATTGACTTTGGAGGTTCGTGGGATCAATTCTTGCCGTCAGTGGAGTTTGCTTATAATAATAGTTATCAGTCGAGCATTCAGATGGCTCCTTATGAGGTGTTATATGGTAGACGGTGCAGATCGCCAGTTATATGGTTTGAGCCGAGAGAGGCTCGGTTGTTGGGTACAGACTTAGTTCAGGAGGCCTTAGATAAGGTCAAGATTATTCAAGAGAGACTTCGTGCAGCTCAGTCTAGGCAAAAGAGTTATGCCGATCGTAAGGTTCATGGCATTCATGGTTGGAGAGAGAGTATTGCTTCGTGCGCTTCCCATGAAGGGTGTTATGAGATTTGTGAAGAAGGGTAAGTTGAGCCCTAGGTATATTGGACCATTTGAAATTCTTGGTAGAGTGGGGTACGTAGTTTATAAACTTCCATTGCCTCCAGGGTTATCCTCAGTTCATTCGGTATTCCACGTGTCTATGCTCCGAAAATATCATGGTGACCCGTACCACTTGTTAGATTTCAGCTCTGTCCAATTGGACAAAGACTTGACTTATGAGGAGGAGCCGGTAGCCATTTTAGACCGGCAGGTTCGTCAGTTGAGATCTAAGAGTTATCCTTCAGTTCGAGTGTAGTGGAGAGGCCAGCCCGTTGAGGCAGCTACTTGGGAGTTCAAGTCGGACATGCAGGGTAGATATCCACAATTGTTCGCCAAGTCAGGTAATTTTCTATGTCCGTTCGAGAACGAACGTTTGTTTTAGAGGTGGAGATTGTGATAATCCAAGGGGTCACTTTGTGAATTTAGACTCCGCTCTATGCTTAATATCCATAAAAAAGACTAATTTTAAATACTCCTATTTGCATGCGCAGTTCGGGCGTAAAACCGGAAAGCTTTTATGTGAAAATATGAGAAATAGTGATTTCAAGAATTTAAATTTAATGATAGTTGACTTTTGTCAACATTTTGAGTAAACGGACCCGAATCTATGTTTCGACGATCTCTGGAGGTCCGCAGTAAAATATGGGACTCGGGCGTATGCCCGGAAATGAATTCCGAGGTCCCAAGCCTTAGAAATCAATTTTTGAAAGGAATTGTTTTGCCGAGATATTAATGAAATAAAGAAAAGAATTAATGTTTGAAACCTTTGGTATCGGGCCCGTATTTTGGTTCCGGAGCTCCGTACAGATTTGTTATAGTATTTAAAGGTTAACTGTGAAATTTGATGAAAAATGGAGTTTATTTGACGTGATTCGGACATCCAGTTGAAAAGTTATGAACTTCAAGTGTTCTTGAGGAAATGACGAGTTTTGAGGTTGAATTCATAGTTTTACATGTTATTTTCATGATTTGATTGCACGAGCAAGTCCGTATGATGTTTTTAGACTTGCATGCATGTTTGGTTTAGAGCCCCGAGGGCTCGGGTGAGTTTCAGATAGGCCACGGGATGTTTTTGCACTTGTATTTCTGATGTCTTTGCTGTTGCTGGTGCACAACTATTTAATGCATTGCGTTCGCACCACTATGAACGCGAACTCATAGAGTAAAATAGGTGGGGGGTCATTTTGTTCTATGCGAACGCACCCCCTACAGTCGCGAACACATAGTGTAAAATGGGCCTGGGGGAGGGGGAGCCCAAAAGAACTAAGCGAACGCATCCCCTTCAATGCAAGCGCATAGGCCACTGCCCATTACCCTATGCGAACGTGGCAGGCCCTATCCGAACGCATAGAAGGCCTGCCCAGCAATATAAATACCTTTTTGAAAACGGGCAGACCTTCTTCTTCTTCTTCATATTTTCAAACCTCACAGCTCTAGGAAGAAATTTCTTCACCAAATATCATCCCCAAGTCGTAGGTAATCAATTCTAAACTTTACTCTTTCAGTTCCTTATTGTTTTTCATCACTTTTAAATGAAAAACTAAGAATTTTCATGGTAAAAATTGAGGGTTGGGTAGAATTAGAGAATTTTGTAAAAAATCAAATTTTTACCTCGAATTGAGGTTAGATTTCAAAACTAATTGTATATTTGGGTTCGTACGTGAATGGGTGAACGTAATTTGGTCCGAACTCCGAGTTTAGACCAAGTGGGCCCGGATCAGGTTTTCACTTTTTTTTTATAGAAAACTTAGGAAAAATTATGTTTTTCAATAAAGTTAGTTCCTTTAGCATTAATTAATGGTATCGAGTTAATTATGATTAGATTCGAGCAAGTTAGAGCAAGATTCTAAAGGAAAAGCAGTAATTGAGCAGTGAGTGACCTACGAAATTGAGGTAAGTGTTTGGTCTAACTTTGACTTGAGGGAATAGGAATCCCCATTTTTTTACTATGTGAATGCATGTGTGTGGTGTATAGGCGAGGTGACGAGTATCTATGCACCACCAAATTGCATGTTAAATATGATCCCTTTCCCGTTCCTAACTTAATTGATTCTTTGTCTTAATCGTTCTATGTTCATTATTGTTTCTATGACTACTTGGCCTTGTTAGTTTGTTGTTAAATATTGTTGTGGTTATTTTGGAAAGAGTATTGGTTGTTTTAGCCGGTTCCCTTGTGGTACAAAACGGTTGAGCGGTTTGGTATTGTTTTTACGAGATATATATACATATTTATGTTCCTGTTGGTTTCATGGTTGAGAGGATATTGATAAAGTTATGAGAAAAATACAGTTTCTTATTTATAATTGTTGAGACAAAAATATTGTGAAAGGCTTGGCCTAAATTGTGAAATTTATGAATAAATTTATATGAGATGTCTGGTGGGAGTGGGTAGCATGCCGCAACAAGGAGTGATAAGGGTGGACAAGTGGGATCGGGTTGCACACCGCAATAGGAGTAATAAGGGTGATATATTTAGGGAGGAGCAATAAGGGTGGACAGGTGGGAGCGGGTTGCACGCTGCAACAAAGAGCAATAAGAGATGGCATTTATATTTTTACTGAATTTCAAAGAAAATAAAGATTTGAAAGGCTTAAATGTTTATTTTACTATTCTTCATATTTTCGGCACTACTTTTATTTAAAGTTACAGTTAGGAAACTTGAAAATTATTTTGAGAATTGGTTATAGATGAGGCCTGTAAAAAGCGACTTAGTTATTTTATTGTTGTTGCAGTACTTAATTATTTGTTTAGATTTCCTTCTTGCTTTATATATTATTGTCACAGGTTATATTGCTAAAGCCACGCCATAGCCTCGTCACTACTTCGTCGAGGTTAGGCTCGACACTTACTCAGTACATAGGGTTGGTTGTACTGATACTACACTCTGCACTCTTTTGTGCAGATCGAGGTATCAGTCAGCAGTAGAGATATTTAGACGGCTATTCATTTATTCGGAGACACGAGGTATATCTGCCGGCGTTCGCAGATCCCGAGAGTCTTCTCATATTTTCATAAACGTTGTTTTATTATATTCATAACATTTACATTATTTCTTTCAGCCAAGTATTTGTAGTATTCTTTAGTAGTTCTTGAATTGTTACACCAGACTCTGGGGTAGTTTTTGGATTTATCTATATAATTAGTTCGTGGCTCGGTGTAGTTAATTGTTTATTTTTTTTTATATTGTGAATTATTCCTTTAAAGCCATTAGATTAAGTATTAATTTAAAATTATTTTATCCTGTTTATATGGTTAATTAAAGGAAATAGTTAAGCGAACTCTAATATTGACTTGCCTAGCAAGTGTGGTGTTAGGCGCCATCACGATCCCTAAAATCAGAAATTTGGGTGGTGACACGATCTAGTTAAGAATATTAAGGAAGAAATATCTAAACATCCCATGCGAAGGATCTCACAAATTTCTCTCGATATTCTCCCTAGATCATTTATATTTCACACGTGAATGATTAACCTAAAAAGATTATAATGCTCTTATAATATAATAATAATCTGTAATTACGTAATTCAATATCAAGAGGATACAATTATCATCTTCCAACTCAACTTTAAGAATTTTATTAATTATCGTTGTATTACTAACTTTAAGAATCACGGTTTTTGGGCATGATAAACCTCCTATTTTAGACTCAGATTTTTTTTTTGTTGCATGTTTTATGCTAGATAATATATAACTTGGTGCATCCAATGTGATTATCCAGCTTGTTGCATAGTAAACAATCTATTAATATACTTTGTATGACTTGTTATTGATTTCTCATGGGCACAACGATGAACTGAAAAAAAGCATCAGTAGAAAACAAAACAAAAAAAACCAACAAGAGCCAAATTTCAACTACTGAAACTATAATATAAAATAGAATATAAATAAGATAAAAATTTAGCAGTGGATTAGCTAGCTCAATGTTCGCATGTATCCCTTGCAGAAGCGCATGATATCAAACAACAATTATGCAGATCACATGTAAATCTAGGGGCGGACCTAGAGCATTGACTACGGGTTCTCGGGAACCCAGTAACTTTTGCATAGACCTTGTATTTATACTAAGAAATTTATTAAATATTTGTAAATATCTAACTGTGAACCCAGATATTATTGTATATTAATTTGAAATTACGGTAGAAACCCATAAGGCTCAAATTTTGGATCCGCCTCTGTGTAAATCCATAATTATTTTCTATTAAAATTGAGATTCTATAAGCAAAGGAATTTTATTTATAGAGATTAGTGCCAGGATTTAATTAGAATCAATCACAAATTCGGTTTAGCAACTGTGTCTAGTGGTGGTGATTTTAAAGTCCTAGTATGAGACATAATTCTTGATTTTACACTTTTATCCAATATGGAATTATATATTAAAAGAAATACTCAAAAATTTTAAGGGCATAAAAGTCGATTAATATTTTGAGGATGTTATTGTCGTTTAACATTTAGCGTAAATTATTCGTGCTTTTATATATATATATTAGTCTCAGGATACACACGTATCAATAAATATAAGTTTTTTTAAAATTACATTGTAAAAATATATTTAAAATTCTAAAATAACAATTATAGAAAAAATTTAAGTTTCTGAAAAAGTTAAACCCAACAAAAGTACTCGGATTAGAAGGAATGAAGCTGATCCATCATGTTTTATATCATTATTTATTACTCATTCAATTTTCGTATATCACCTTGTGTATGCATCTTATTTCGTTACATTCTTGCCAAGATTATCCATGTGTTTGCTAGCTCGAAATATTACAAACTTGAAGGCATTTATTCTATGCATATTCAATAAAGCAAAAGATGTAATATTAATGAACGATTGTATTTGGTATGACGACATATGTTTTTTGAAAAATAAGTTATTTTCTGGAAACCAAGCACCATTAAAAAAAAATTAAGTAATATGTTTTTATCTAAAGAGGTAAAATAACTTCCCTCACTTATGTCTGTCTTAGTTTGATTATTATAATGCAAGTGGATGTAGTTTTCACCTTTTAGATGTATATATCAATATTTTTCTAATGTTAGATCATAAAATCCATAAGTCACAAAGTAAGAGTTCAATAAAATTATAAGCTCGTTACTTAAATTAATTATGTCCCATTAGTCGAAAAAATTATATATTAGAAATTTCGTTATGGCACTTCTAATAAGTATAATAAAAGTAGTAGTAAAGTATTAACAACTCTTCCTTTTTATCATCTAATTGACATTAACTTAGATTATAAAAAGTCTAAATTACTTGTTTAAGGTAAGTCTAACATTAACATAAAAAAGGAAAAATAGAAAGTCTTAAAAAATTGATAGATCCAAAATTTTCAAGGTAAAAGGTAAAATATTTTACTGAGCAATTTATACCATGCAAACATCATATTTATAAAGATTGTAATACGTGATGTGAATGTAAAAATTTTGGTTTAAAATAAAAAAATAAAGGTAAAATGTTAAGAAAACATAAAAAAAGAACCTACCCCTCATCCAAATATAGAAAGCAAAAAGCTCTGATTGCTTTGTTGTATCTCAATCGTCAAAGCATAAATGTGCCCTCCATCGAAGTTCACAGTCTATTATTATTATTATCATCACGAGTGGTTATATGGACACAATTTTAATTCAATTCGTATTTCTTAGTATAGTTTATAGAAATAAAGTTCTAAAAATCAGAACTTTATACATAGTTCAAATAATAAAAAATAAGCAAAATTTTATAGTTATTCCTAGTGTCCTAAGTATTAAAAAAAATAATTAAATGACAAGTTTACTTTTTGGTCAAGAAAATGATAAGTTTAATAAGGAACGATTTAATGTACAAAATTTAGTTGATTTAAAACTCCTAAATATCTGGAAAAAAATTAAGATAATGATTTTATCTAATATAAAATCTAGATTTAGAGGATAAAAAAAGGCAAACGACATTTCGCTAATCTTCGGGTACGAGCCACGCTTGTTTATGTCAACGAATATAGACTTTTAGTAATCACATCGATTATATTATTAGAAAATTTGTTTGAGTCATAAATTAAAAACAAATTATTCGAGAACATGACAAATATTAATCTTATCTGACGAATGCATTAAACGAAGAAACCATACCAAAGAAAATCTTCGAAATAAAAGCAACGAAGCTGATCTATCATGTGTTATATTATTATTTATTATTATTGGTCAGCTTGTGTACAAACTTCTTCATCGCATCCTTGCAATAACTTTTCATGTATCCACTAACTTCAAATATTGCAAATTGAATGCGTTTTCATCCTCTGCATATTCAATAATAGAAAAGGTAAGAGTTTAACTTATATGCAATAATGTAAATAAATTCTTGCATTATCAAAAAATTACATTATAATTACCTTTTTTTTGTTGCACTATCAGACTATTTAAAAAATTTCTATAACTAACCTCCATTAAAAGTCTGATTTGTGATCTTGAAAGTAAAGCGTAAAAATGACCTAATAATGTAAAATATTTTACTTCGTCAGTGAATATTAGTTAGACTGAAAAAAATAAAAGGATAAAAAGCACACACAGAGAGAAGTATAATCTTGACGTAAAGTTGTAGGAATATAAAACCAAAACGTTATATAAGTTTTGTTGACAATAACAAATCTCAACAAATAAATACTTCAAATAACTACTATTTGCCGAAAAAATATTCTAAAAGTACTTACCTAATTAACCAAATTTCGAGAATAGCTAAAAGAATTATCAATCGAGCTTCTAAAAAATTACTTACCAAATTAAATGTCATAACGATAGTCATAATCTAGTCATTCAATTGGATAACCATATTTGCATTCTCTCTACTGTTTGTAAAGATGAAAGACCTTTGTCCTTCAATCCATAATCATTCCCCTTTCTTAACAATAGCCAAAGGTGGAGTATGATTTCCTATGCTCAAATATGCTCGAGGAATCAACTTGAAGAATTAGCAGTTGTTGGTCTTTTACTGCAATACACTCATAATTAATAAAAATACTTTTAAAGAGTGAAATAGAATCAAAAGATAATTTTCATTGTATATGTTCTAAAGAAATTGAAAATATTATTTAGGTTATCTTGCGATAATACTCAAGCTCTTGAAACTTAATTTGTAGTAATGTCCTGATTAGACTCCTTTTATAGAGCAATTAATATTGATAATAAAAGAATCCTAAACCAACGGCACCTTTGGTAATATAAACCCAAATTGAATCCTAAGCTTAAACAAAGACAAGACACACCATAAGTAACATTGATATAAAAGAATTCTAAATCTAGAATCCTAAACAAATCCTAAACGTGTAAAAGAAAACGGTAATGCAAAAAAATATTATATCTAATGTAATACTGAAACGGTAATGTATATCTAATGTACGGTAGTTTTTGGATTTTTCCCGAAAAAATATTATTAGATATAATTACAATTATATCTAATGTAAAATGCATCTAAGAAGGGTAAAAAAGACGAACGACATTTCAACAAGGATTTCGTGCTTTTAATATAGTATATATACATATATATATTTTATGTAACCCAATGTAAGATAACAGTTTCGGAACAAAGCAATAAAATTACATACTGATCTGCCTTTCTCCAAAGCACTTCTTAAAGTCTATTAAGAAAGTCGACGGTAAATTTGAAATAAATGTTTTTTTTCAATTGTAGAGTAAAAGCAAACACATGGGTTTATATAATACTCTATATATTCCATCAAATGAACCAAATATCCACAATAAAAGTATATCAATAAAACAATTACGTTATTGTTTAATGTCGTATTGTAAATTTGGCATTATAATTTCGGTATACTTTGTTTGCGAACCAAGTGATCCTTAAATGTATGTATAAGTAGGCTAAAACATGTTAACCGAGAATCGGAAGCGGAGCTAGAGTGTAGTCAGCCTGTAGTTTTGATTTGAATCCTGTATTTGTCTTAAAATTTTTATTGAATATGTATAAATTATTAATTTAAAATCAATAACTTAAAACGAATAGTATTACGAACTCATAAGCTTGAAGCCCTGGCACGCCTACGCCGACAATGATGTTAACTACTGATACACACACCTCTACTAATGACAGGGCAGTTCACCTTTGGAAAAGAAAAGCATTCGAAGTACTTAGAAAACTGAAAGCCAAAAAGAAAAAAAGGAGAAAGAAAGGGTAGTAATAATAAGTAGATTGAAAACAATCTATTAGGAAATCCCACAAAATGGAATGGAGCTGGTCCCCTAGGAAAAGGACGAATCGAACTATGTACTTATGAGAGATTTCTCAGATTGCGTTAAATCAGTCCGTAATTCAGGATATTTTGTGTTATTTTATCTGTCACATACATACGTAAAATATGAGTTTATAAATATGTGAGATAGGAAAAAATATCACATAATTAATGTCAGTTTTGTGAGGCACACCGTAAAATTACTCGTCACATACCAATTGAAGTTTCTCTTCCTCTTTTTTAAAAAATAGCCTTTTAAATACCAATTGAAATTTTGACCAAGCAAAATTTTGGAAAGAACTGTGCCCACAAATATAAGTAGTACTTAGTTGATTTTGATAGTTGAAGCTTCCCCCCTCATGTAAGAACGGCTTAATTTGGACTATTTTTTTGTCTGTAAATATCGCAACTTCTTGGGAAAGCAAAAACAAAAGCAAAAGCAAAAGCAAAGAAGCATATATTGAAACTTAAGTCCAAAAATCTCATGTATATGAATTCCATGGTGATATTAGTCGCCGTCAGCTTCAACCAAACATTAAGCATAGGAAGTATTGTTTTGGAGTTATTATCTTTCCTGAGTGTGGCCATAAACATAAGGTCTAAAGTTTAATAGCTAAAACTCAGAGGGGTGATTCTTGAAATAACTGAAAGTAAATAACTTTCAGTTGGATGTAAAATGACAAATAGAAAGAACTTTCAGTAAATAGTCCTCCCTCTGCATAAGAAAATAACTTTTTCCGCCAAACACAAACTAAAAAGGGGGAAATTAAACGAAATTATAATTCCTCCGAAAATTCTTTTTTTTTTTTTTTTTTTTTAAAAAAGAAAGCATTTGCATTTATCATAACTAAGTAAGCTTAATGAATTCAGGTATGTTAAGTTTTCAGATTACATATATATTATAAAGATCGTGTAGTTCCACAATCTTAATACTGAGAAATTAAAAAATAATCAAATTCATAAGTGGTCATTTAAAAATAGCTACAGTTTCAAGAGTAATCGAAATTTAGCTACTTTTCATGTAAAGATAAATCTGAACGAAAAACTGTTCAAAATCCGGAAAATACTCCAGCATAATATACTGGAAATTCCAGTATAATATACTGGAGTTCCAACAAAGTATACCGGTCTAGTATAATATGCTGGAAGTTCATACACAGGTGCTCGAATCTCCAGTATATTATGTTGAAACTTTCCGCGTGTTGAAGTTCCAGCATAATATGCTGGAAGTTCATACATAGGTGCACTGAACTCCAGTATATTATGCTGGACCGGTCTCTGCTATAGCAAAATAGTGACTATTTTTCAATGACTTGACAAACACTGACTATTTTTGAATGACCAGTCCGAAAACTGGCTAGCACGTACTATTTTTACATTTCTTTCCGTCACATTACACTTAACTCATCTCTACTTGGGCCGTTGTCATACAGTCCAGCCCAATATTGAGGAGTCTGATTGTGTTGTAAAAATTGCACGGAGCACCCTATTTGGTCGCCCCCATTTAATCTATACCCGCTTTTTAAAATTTTTTTAACTTGTACCCACTTTTTAAATAATTTCAGCTCCCCTTTCCCTCGCTGAGCTGAAGTTCACCAGTTAAGCTGAAGTTCGCCAGTTATAAAGACAAAACCTCAGCATACGGGGCTGAAGTTCCCCAGTTACAAAGAAAAAACTTCAGCTCTAGAGCTGAAGTTCCCAAGTTATAAAGACAACAA
>MDKJ01065281.1:0-13794 GCA_005239525.1 Nicotiana knightiana
TTTCATTCCGACCCCGACATCAAAATTTCACCTATCGGTCGAAATTCTAACTTTCGCCAAATTTTCTCATATTACTCTACGGACCTCCAAAACCAATCCCAGACACGCGCCTAAGTCCAAAATCATCATACGAAGCTGTTAACATCATCTAAAACTCATTCCGAGGCTATTTACATAAAAGTCAAACCTCCGGTCAACTTGCATCGCTTAAGCTTCCAAAACTAAAATTTTTCCTTCCAATTCGACACCGGATCCTCCGGTATATGAATCCAACCCTGCACGCAGGCCGATACACAATGCAAAGCTGTTCAAGACCTTATGCCACCGTACGGAGCTTAAATTCTCAAAACGACCGGTCGGGTCATTATATTCTCCCCCTCTTAAAACAAATGTTCGTCCTGGAACGTGCCAAGGTTCACCTCGAACTTATCCAATCACTGAATGCACACTTCCAACACACACTCACATGTGATCCCACATCACCCCGACCTACATACGCCTGATGACACAATCACAACTACAATTTAGCCTTCCTATCACCACCAGTAAGCCTCATACCTCAATTTCTCACCTTCTATTCATTTCCAAAATACCCGATCTAAATCCATATCTGGCATCAGCCTCAACCAGCTGCATCAACTCATGATTACACCCATCAGGTATGACCACACATTATAACACACCACAGATAGGTCTCTACTAACACTTCTGATCGCAATAGCTGCCCGAAATCAACTCAGCACCGAATATTAGCCTCATATCCGATAGAACTCTGTTTTAAACTTCCATCTCACTGATAATAATTCAAAAAACATGAGGGCCTCATACTTTGACACCTGAATTACCAAGCCACAACTAATAACACCATGCACACACCCCGCAAGCTAAAACTCAAGGAGCACATAATGAAAATGACTGATTATGAAAAGAGAAACACATAATGGAACTATCAAACAAGCCCGACAAGCACTACTCTCTACCAGTACTGACCCACAACTGATATAACGAGGAAAGAATTAAAACATATAAACAAATCACAAGGATCCTATCCTGATAAAGTTGGGCTGATTTTTAGCCCAAATTGATCCAAGAGTAACTTTGCCAAAATATCTTAGAAATAATTTTTTTTGTTTGATATATTATATATGACCATAACAAAAGAAAAAGAAAAAAGTCTTATTTGGTAATTATACAATTCATATCAAAATAACATAAAACTTGATAAGAGTCGGGCGGGTTAGGTTATGACCTAAATTTTAGCCCATCTTGACCCAGCCATGTTAGTCCAAGTAACTTTTGAACGGGTCAAATTTATTGACTCAACCCTTGTTGACTCGTCCAATTAAGCCTATCCCGCCCATTTGACATCCCTAGGCGACCTATTATTTACCGTGTTTAAGATGTTACATCATTTTTCCATATGAGATTTTGTGGTAATAAAAAAATGATTATTGATCTAATTCTAATAACAATCAATAAAAATAACTTCTTTGTATACAACAAAGTGTTGTACTACTACTCTAGATATGTTTGGTTTAACACGGAAAATTTTGGGGAAAATTGAAATAATTAAAGCGAAACGGGAACCTAGTAATATCACAAAAGATTTGGTTTGACATTTAAAAGGAAATAAATGTCAAAAAAGGAGTGCAATAATGATAATTTGATTCAAAATTTCAGTTTCCTTTGTAAATATTTGCGGTTATTTACATTGATACGCGTCTAGAATAGAATATATACAGAGTTTTGGATTCTTGATTCTCTCTCTCCCTCACTATACTAATATTGTCTGTTTCTGTTAAACTTCTTATACTGAAGTTTATACCAATGAGCTTATATTTTGAACATATTATACAATGATTATGCGTAATGAGCTGCTACTTGTAAAATCATATTTGTAGCTACTTGGAATGTGGATTTCCTTGCCTTTATTTACAAGAATTATATTCTTAAGTCGTCGTAGGTTTTCGTTTCCAGATTTTGGTAACTCTTTTAGGGTACGTAGTTCTATGTGTTAGATTTTACATGGGATTAGACTTTTTTTTAGCTATGAAAAAAACGCTGATGTTATCCAATTGAATGCGTAGATTCTTGCACATTCTTGTCACTAGGTGATATGAATATGTGCCATTATGGTTTGAGAATTCTATAGGCAAAAGCAACACAATGTATAATTAACTAAACAGATTGTTGAGTAAATTCAAAATATTGTACTCTAATAAGTTGACGTACATCGTAATTCAAAATATTGATTCATTGTAGGATTATATATATTATTTGCAGCAAATTATTTCTTGGGTAATCAGTATCACTAGTTATAAGTTTGAGAGATAGTTATTAATTTTTATGAAAGTAGCGGAAATGAGGATATTCAGATGGATGTGTGGGTATACTAGATTTGATAGATAGGAATGAAGTTACTTGTCCTGTTTTGTGTTAGTTATTTTGTCTTCTTTTTTAATTCTCTTGCAACTGATAGACCTTTTAAGTAAGTTTTAAACTGGGGAACTTCAACCCCGTATGCTGAAGTTCCCCATTTACAAAAGACAAAACTTCAGCTCTAGAGCTGAAGTTCCCCATTTACATTCAGTCTCGTATGCTGAAGTTTTTGTCTTTATAACTGGGGAACTTCAGCCGCGTATGCTGAAGTTCCCCATTTACATTCAGTCTCGTATGCTGAAGTTTTTGTCTTTGTAACTGGGGACAAAGACAAAAACTTCAGCTCTAGAGCTGAAGTTCCCCATTTACTAGAGCTGAAGTTCGCAAGCTACTTCAGGCCCGTCTACTAGAATGCTGAAGTTTTGCGTGATTGCCTTTGCTACTTCAGCCTCGCATGCTGAAGTTATGCGCAAAAACGGGTACGGATGTAATTTTTCTTACAAAGCAGGTATAAGTTAAAACGTGGCACAAAAAGTGCGTACGAATGAAAAAGACCCTTATTTTTCTTGGTTCTTAGTAACTTGTTTAATTACCAAATAAAAATAATAATTTTATTTCTTTATTGAGGATCTACATGACTTATAAAACCAAAAATTAAGCCAAAGCAGTGCACATAAATATAAGTAAATGATTGGACAAAAATTAAATTTAAGAAAAGGAATGTATGATTCTTGCTTCAGTTTGGAGCAAAGAAATTTTGTTGGTGGTTGCCCAAAAGAAAAATTGTAAGCAGTTAGTAAAATAATTCAAAACAAACGGAAACTAGGGAGCATAAACCAAAATATTTGGTGTGAAAAAAAAAACACTAATTTTATTCGAAAGTTCCGTTTGATTTTCATTTACAATCATGTACACGTGTCCAATAGTAGTATGAACAAAAACTAGCATTCTCTTGCTGTTAACCAGTTAAAGTCCTTTGTTTTTCTAACTGTTTGCAACAAATTTTTGTGGTCCGGAAAATAAACTGCAACAATAATAATATGAAGAAAAAGGAAATATTATCGATAAATATTTGTGAGTACAATTTTATGTATCCCTTGATTCTCCTCTTTAAAATTCTCCGTGATTCGAGGGGTTGAGAAGCGTCTTTCTCGAATGTACGACGATGTAGACCTCCTTGTGATGCATTTAATCGCCAAGAATGTCGAGCATCACTTTGTTGTAACGGGTTGATTTCTGGGAAGAACTTCGTTGATCACTCCCTTGTTGAAGAACTATGCACTTGATGATTGATATCTCTGTTTGTGATGCCTTCACCAATTGCGGAGTATTTTTCTCCAACTCTGAATGCCTTGAGAGTTATGTAACCCCTCTATTTATAGTTATAGAGGATGTACAATTCAGCTACATATGAACTCTCTTGTTTGATTCTGATTGGCCCATGTCATTTTAGTCACTTGGCGACCTGTGGTTGGTTCTTGCTTTTTGATTTGGATTGCCACATCATTTAACACGTGGCGTCATTGTTTTGGCTTGCAGATTGACTAGATATGCCATGTCACTTGACACATGACATGAAGAGAATCTTGGGCTCGAAAATAATAAAATGGACAAATTTAACTTGTAAAGCCCAAATTAATTATTTAAACCAATTGAATTTAATCCAGATTTTGTATGGATTAGACCCAATAAATTTTATATGTCTACACTAACATTCTCGATATACTGTGAACTAGCAGTGGGTTCCTTCCCCTTAAACGTAAGTTTCAGTTATGTTTGAAGATCGATTGTATTCAGTGAGGTTTAGTTTGTCTCTGTTTCACTTGTATTTATGTTATTGATTGCTACAAGATTTGTTGGTTAACCAAATTTTGGGTTTCTGAGTCTTGAATTTTTATTCAGTTTGACACTTACTAGTAGATGGTTCTGCCAATGTCAAAATCAGGACGTTGAATATGTGGTTGGATGCGTGCAATCTTGAAAGGGACAAATTGATGGAAAAATTTGATGTTTTGGAGGCTATAAATGATGTTGAAGTGAATAAAGCAAGGGAGATGGAAGTGAAAGTTATGCACATGAAGATGTTCATTATGGTTTCATTTGCACTGTTAGTCGGATTTGTTGTGGCATTGATGATGAAATGAATTCGCATTTTGTTTAGTGGAGTAGAGTTTTGATGTAGTTGATTATTGC
Organism: Nicotiana knightiana; assembly: GCA_005239525.1. Taxonomy (NCBI): domain Eukaryota; kingdom Viridiplantae; phylum Streptophyta; class Magnoliopsida; order Solanales; family Solanaceae; genus Nicotiana; species Nicotiana knightiana. The sequence continues at coordinate 4,573 of MDKJ01065281.1, forward strand.
AAAATCTAGATTTTAATGTATGTTTTTTGTTGGTCAGCTTGTAATGAATCCAGAATTTCATGAAGGGCGAACCTAGGGCTGTCCAATTTGGCCCAAGCCCAAATGACCCGCCCAACCCGTCCAAGGTTGGGCTGATAATTGACCCGCTCATTTATTGAACTCAGCTCATCTTAACACAATGGTGCTTTTTGTGATGACCTAAATTTCTCTACGTTGGGTATCGTGATGGCACTTAGTCATAAGGACTAGGTAAGCCTAATACTCATCGAATAACAAAAATAAACAAAAATCAAATATTTTTCTGAAATAAAAAATTCCTTGTTACAATGCATATTCCCAAAATTCGGTAGTACAAATCATAAGCTCTATAAGGTTATTACAACTTCTAAATACAATTGTTTATAAATAAGTAAGAACAGTTGAATAAAAGAAGGAAGGTGACTCCGAAGCCTGCGAACACAGTAGCAGGTTTGCCTTGAGTCTCATCGGCAATGATCCGTGTAGCTATTAACAACCAATACCTGGATTTGCATAAAACAATATGTGCAGAAGTGTAGTATGAGCACACCACAGCGGTGCCCAGTAAGTATCAACACTAATCTCGGTGAAGTAGTAACGAAGACTAGTCAATACACCACTGTTCTAATAAATTATACAAACATAAATATAGAAATGACAGAGTATGACATCTATCTAATGACTGCACACTATAGTAAATAACAGAACACCTACAATGCGGAAGGAATACAACAAATACAACGGAATAACATAATAATACGTAGGAAGGATAGTCGAAAATACTAGCTAGAACCGAAAACCACAACACAATAAGAAGACAGTAACTCAGCACTGCATTAGTTTGTCCACATCAGTCCTTAGCCAATCAAAACCAATAAATTGGTCAAATCCTCGAATGAAACTTTTCAACCACGAGCTTATATTGAAAGCTTTTAAAATATAATCATTTCAGTGGGAAAATTTCCTTTGAAATATACTTCCTCAAAAGATACATAAATATACTTTACAAAACGAAATTCTAAAACGTAATTCCTTTCCATAAAAGCTTTTCAAATGTACCTTTCTAGTAAATGTTTTTCAAACATAATTTCCTTCCAATAAAGGCTTTGCAAACATACCTTTGGAAAAATAATAACCTTGCAAACATAGTTTCCTTCAAGGTAAATGCCTTTAAACTTTACTTTTCAATATTGTCTTTCAGACATAGTTTTTCTTCAATATAAAAACAATTGGGATTCTGTCCGTATTTCAGAATTTGTCATGCAGTAATGGGGAATCTCCCGGAATACGTCTGTAGTCTCAAAATGAATATGCAGCGCTGGGGGATCTCCCGGAATATGTTCGTAGTCCCAAAGTAAATATGCAATGCAGTACAGGGAGAAAGCTCCCGGAATACGTCCGTAGTCCCAATTTAAATATGAAGTGCAATAACCAAAGACAACAATTATAGCATGGTAGAAAACTCGCACCTCACCACATCAAATGCAACGCAACCAGGACAAGGACACACGAAACGGTGAATAAATCAATACAAGGACTTCAATTCACAAACAAACAGTAGAACATCGATCACAAGGAATAATCACGGCATAGAATACTAAGTGCAAAAGGGAACAACTTGACCGAGGAAAAACAAGACAAGCAGCAAATCCACAAATTCAAGTCAACAATAAGAAAACAACACAAGTCAAATAATCCCAAGTAAGAACAAGTCGACTAAGATATAAGTTATATATTCCCCTTATGAGTTTGAGAAAATTTTGAGGGATATTCAATCATTTTATTAATTATAGGTATCTATGAAAATATACCATGGTGACAGAGAGGTAAAACCTTTGGTTAAGTCAAATAAGCGTCAAGTAGGCGGTAAGAGTGGATCCTAAAGCAATTAGTTCTAATTAAAGCATGTAGAGGTGAAACTAGCAGATAAGAACTCAATCATATCAAGATCAACTTCATACAAGGTGAATATAAGGACTTAAGAACCCTAAAAGGTCAACCTTCTACAAATAAGTCCGAGCACACACTCGTCACCTCGCATACACGGACTAAAATTAACATAGAATACTCAAATCCTAAAGGGTAATTCCCCCACAAAAGGTTAGGCAAGATACTTACCTCAACAGCGACGACCCGGTACTCTAAATGGACTTCTCGGGGGAAAAGACCTCCGGATGGCTCAAATCCAACTATAACAACTCCAAAGCACACATAAATTGTATGAGGAACTATTCCGAATAATAAAGTTTCAATCTTTACAAAATTATAAAAATCGATCCAAAAGTCGACCATCGGGCCCGCACCTCGGAACCCGTCAAATTTTACAAAATCCGAATACTCATTCTGATATGAGTTCCACCATACAAAAATTACAAAATACCTATACCATTTCATCCCTCAAATCATGAATTTTCGTTTTCATAATTTTCTTCAAAAACCAACATTTTCTTCAACCCAAAATACAACTTAAATGATAAAAACAAAGATAAAATCATGGAACATATATAATTCTACGTGAAAAACACTTACCCACTTGATTAGCTTGAAAATCCCCAAAACATCGCTCCCAAATCCGAAGTTCAAAGCTCAAAATGTGAAGAAAATAGCTAACTCTCGTTTATAAGAATCTGCCCAGGACATCCGCACCTGCGACCACTTAACCGCACATGCGCAATCGAAGGTGTGAAATACAAACCCCGCATGTGCTCCTACCTGCACCTGCGCCCAAGAACGGCCTTTGCGGGGCGCCCACCTGCGCCCCAAATTTGCGCACATGCGAAGCTCGCACCTGCGGTCCCCTATCCGAAGGTGCGGCCACACCAAAACAGCAGCACCAGCTGCATTTCCAAACTTCAAACTTTCCGATAATCGTCCTAAACCATCCCGAGCCCCTCGGGACCTCAACCAATTACACCAATAGGTCACATACTAAAACATGAACTTAATCGAACTTTTGGAATGCCCAAAACAACATCAAAACACCGAATAAATCTCGGATTCAAGCCTAGAATTTCTAAACTTCAAAAAATCGCTTAACCTTCCAAAACTGAAATATTTCCTTCCAATTCGACTCCGGATCCTCCGGTAACTAAATCCAACAATGCACACAGGACGATACACAAATGCGAAGCTGTTCAAGACCTTACGCAATCGGACAGAGCTTAAATTCTCAAAATGACTGGTCGGGTCGTTACATTCTCCCCCTCTCAAAACAAACATGCGTCCTCGAACGTGCCAAGATTCACCTCGAACTCATCCAATCATTGAATGCGCACTTCCAACACACACTTGTAGGCGATCCCATGTCACCCCGACCTATATACGCCTGATGATGCAATCCCAACAACAATTTAGCCTTCCTATCACCACCGGTAAGCCTTATACCTCAATTTCTCACCTTCTATTCATTTCCAAAAGACCCGATTCTAAATCCATATCCGTCATCAGCCTCAACCAGCTGCATCAACTCATGGCTTCACCCATAAGGTACAACCACACAGTATAACACACCACAGATAGGTCTCTACTAACACTTCTGATCACAATAGCTGCCCGAAATCAACTCAACACCGACAATTAGCCTCATATCCGATAGAACTCTGTTTCAAACTTCTACCTCACTGATAATAATGAAAGAAACACGAGGGCCTCATACTTTGACACCCGAATTACCAAGCCACAACTAATAACACCAGGCACACACCCCGCAAGCTAAAACTCAAGGAGCACATAACGAAAATGACTGATTATGAAAAGAGAAACACATAAGGGAACTATCAAACAAGACCGACATTCATTACTCTCTACCAGTACTGACCCACAACTGATATAACAATGAAAGAATGAAAACATATAAACAAATCACAAGGCGCCTATCCTGATAAAATTTCCACCGCGACACTCAGCCCGGTCCAAACCTATCGAATCATAAAATATCATGAGGGGTATCGCCCTCAACTCTAAATCACATACCGAATATATATTATACCATTTGAAATATCTCACTAACTCAGCTCTTCCAATAACATCATGACGATCACTTAACTCACATCTCGATAGAGTATCAATTCACAGCTTGTAACCAAATTACTTAGGAAAGTCACCTAAAGCTTACCATGATGAACAACAAGGACTCACTGCTAGTCTCACCACTCTCAGTGATGAATAAAACAAAGATAGACATGGGTTACCACTCATAGAATCTCCCAACAGGAGCAAACACGAAAAAGAGTGCAAAGCATGAAACTCACTCAAAAATAAAGCAACAAATAAAGGAAACTCGTCCCGACCAACATAAATATGGGGAAATACAAATGGTGCCCCTCTGCAAGAAATCAAAACATATCTGTATGATAACATCTGGCACAACGGCCTCCAGCCTACTACACGAAACACACCAATGGGTCGGAACTCCCCTCTTGGGCGCCCTCTACTCCCCTGTATACCCTGTTGTAACACACCTGTCTGAATCCTGGACAAATCTCTCACCCTGTGGCTGACATCTCCACACTCAAACAACATCTCTGCAGACGTGGCTGTGAAAACTGTGCAATATGAGTACTCTGAGACCCCTGAGTACCTGAAACCCCATGCGAAGCTGGTAATGCAAACTGAACCAGCTGACCCATAAAACCTCTATCGTGGCGTACCCTGCCTCCATAATAAGGACTAGTAGATCTCCCTGGCCTACGAGCCCTCCCTGTACTCTCTCTCCTAAACTCGTCTGTCCTCTCGCTCCCGATCCCACATGCTCCCTAACCGGCGAGCAATCCCTACCACTTGCTGAAATGAAACATCCGGCTCCAACTCCCGAGTCATGCTGAATCGAATATCATGTCTGAACCCTTCAATGAATATACGGACTCGCCTCCTAACTGAAGAAACCAAGGGAGGTGCATACCTGGTTAACTCACTGAATCAGACGGCATACTCCGATTGTGACACAGCGCCCTGACGCAACTGCTCAAACTCCGCGCACCGTGCATCTCAAAGGAACTGAGGTATAAACCCTCTCAGGAAAATCTCTAAAACTGAAACCCATGTAAGTGAAGCTGAATCGGCCAGGCTACCCCAAATCATATGCCCGCCACCACTGACAAATCACTCCTCCGAACTGAGACGTGATAAAAAGCAACCCCACTCGACTCCACAATACCCATAGCACGAAGAATGCCGTGACACGCCTCCAGGAAACCCTGGGTATCATCTGTCGCCCATCCACTGAAAGATAGGAGAGTGGTACTTCCTGTACCTCTCAGTCCAAGGTGTTCTTCCTCCGATGTTGCTGCCATAAACATAGGCTGAACTGGAACCACATGATGTGCTTCCATGATGACTGGAACCTGACAAACATGATCTCGCTGCTCTAGAGTATAGACGGTGGGAGTCTGAACTCCTCCCCTGATTTGTGGAGTAGCTGGTGCACTAGAATCAATCCCGCCTGAGTCAGTGTTCCAATTATACTCAAAAACTACGCCCAGGTATCCTGAATTCCGGGCGTAACAAGAGGCACCTCCAATACCTGTCTCCCAACTAGAACTACCGGCAGCTCCTCCGCGGCTGTTCTTGTAGATCTCCCAGCAGCGGCACATGCTCCTCGTCGATCTCTGCCTCTGCCCCTAGAGACATCCTTCTCGGGGGTAACATCATCAGGAACCGCAGCTCGTGTCCTCACCATCAGTGAGAGATTGGAATGAGAATTTTCAAACTTCAAGATCAATGAACCCGCAGGATTGGAATGAAGGAAGTGAAATTGTCCCAATAGTTCCGTAGCCTCTCGAAGATAAGCATAGACGTCTCTGTACCGATCCGCAAGACTCTACTAAACTCGCTTATGACTCGTAGCACCTATGAACCTAGAGCTCTGATACCAACTTGTCACGATCCAAATTTCCCTCCGTTGGGTATTGTGATTGCACCTAGTCTTAAGGACTAGGTAAGCCTAATACTCATGGAATAGCAACAGAAATAAACAAAAATCAAATATTTTTATGAAATAAAGAATTCCTTGTTACAATGCATATTCCCAAATCCGGTAGTACAAGTCATAAGCTCTATAAGGTTACTACAACTTCTAAATACAACTTTTTAGAAATAAGTAAGAACAATTGAATAAAATAAGGAAAGTGACTCCGAAGCCTGCGAACACAGCAACAGGTTTGCCTTGAGTCTCCTCGGCAATGATTCGCGTAGCTATTAAAACCAATACCTGGATCTGCACACAAAAAAATATGCAGAAGTGTAGTATGAGCACACCACAGCGGTACCCAGTAAGTATCAAGACTAACCTCAGTGAAGTAGTAACAAGGTCTAGTCAAGACACCACTGGTCTAATAAATTATACAGACATAAATATAGAAATGACAGAGTATGACATCTATCTAATGACTGCACACTATAGTAAATAACAGAACACCTACAATGCGGAAGGAATACAACAAACACAACGGAACAACATAATAATACACAGGAAGGATAGTCGGAAGTACAAGCCAGAACCGGAAACCACAACACAATAAGAAGACCAGTAACTCAGCACTGCATTAGTTTTTCCACATCAGGCCTTAGCCAATCAAACCCAATAAATTGGTCAAATCCTCGAGTGAAACTTTTCAACCACAAGTTTATATTGAAAGCTTTTAAAACATAATCATTTCAGTGGGAAAATTTCCTTTGAAATATACTTCCTCCAAAGATACATAAATATACTTTACAAAATGAAATTCTCAAACGTAATTCCTTTCCATAAAATCTTTTCAAATGTACCTTTCTAGTAAATGTTTTTCAAACATAATTTCCTTCAAATAAAGTGTATTGGTTAAAAAGAGCTTCACACGTATAATAAATCTTGATGAGTCAACAGTCTACGTGGAGCAATGAAGATATGACAGCTGGACTCTATGAAGAGGTATGAGGAAAAGAGGCACGAAAAATCACACCCACGGGTTAATTAGCTATGGAAGTCTCAACCTGATTGAGAAGATGAAGAGACACGGTCAAAATGTATCTGGGCAGAATAAAGGGCAGATTCAGAGATTTTCAAATTAGTGATCCACAAGTTACACAACATTTACGCAACAGTTACGGTTGATCATTGTAAAGTTACATTAATGTCATAATTAGTCATTAATGCTCAATCACTGAAAAGGGTAGACGTTACATTAGGAGATTCCCTATGTAAGGGAGTAAAATATAACCTATAAGGGGACACATTCGAACTACTATTGCAATACACTTACTTTTTGTGCATCTTACTACTTTCCATTTACGAGTTTACTTACAATTATTAGATTATTCTTTGGTTATCAGAAACCCGTGTTCTTCTTAATATACATTTTGGCAAAGAATCCAATTCTTTGGTTAAACAAATTGGTTCCGTTATCGGGAATCTGATAAGCTTTGTTTTCTTTTCAAGCGATATCCTCTGAACTATGTCGAACTCCAACAACAACAACCAGCAAAGGAATGGAACCCCAGTTCCATCACCTTCAGGAACCTCACGTGGTTCAAGGGAACAATCCCCAGAAAGATCCAATAACAACAATGATAATAATTATCAAATGGTAGAACAAGATCAGGTAAAGAAAATGATTGCAGAGTATGTGAGCCCGGCTTTGCAAGAATTTGCGAGGGGATTACCAGCAGCGTCACCTGCACCATTGACACCACCCCCCAATAATACCATCACCATGGAAAATCCTCAATCTGGGTTGGCAAACTCAAGAAGGGGTGATACTCCTATTGAATCTCTCGAAGCGAGACCAGGTATGTCTAATAACTCTGAATTACAGAATTTATTACTAACTTTGCAGAAACACGTGAAGGAACAAAACGATCGAATCAACAAATTCCTGGAGTACCACCTGTTATCAAAGGCATTGACGTAGATAGATATTCTCAGCAACCTTGGAAACCAAGTGCAGCACCCATACCTATTCCAAAGAAGTTTAAAATGCCTGACGTACCTAAGTATGACGGGACAACCGACCCATGCGACCATGTGACTGCTTTTACCACCGTAGTGAAGGGCAACGACTTAACAAAATAAGAAATTGAGTTTGTCCTAGTTAAAATTTTTTTAGAAACACTTACCAAAGGAGAGCTAACCTGTTATTCTCTTCTCCCTGAAAACTCTATTGATTCTTTTGCTGAGCTTGCAGATTCTTTCATAAAGGCACACTCTGGTGCGCAAAAAGTCAAGAAAAGGATGGAGGACATCTTTAAAATAAAACAAGGAGACACGGAACTACTTCGTGAATTTGTAGATAGGTTTCAATGAGAAAGAATGCACCTACCAAGGGTGCCTGATAATTGGGAAGCCATGGCATTTGCAAGTAATCTAAATGATAAAAGGTTAGAAGCCACGAGGAGACTCAAGGAAAGCTTGAGAGAATTCCCAGCTACAACGTGGAACGATGTTTATAACAGGTACAATACTAAACTTCGAATAGAAGAAGATACCATTGCTCGTTCGAAAGATGAAGATTATACCTGATCCAGACGTTTAGAATCAGGCAGGAGATCAGGTAAAAACAGGTACGATCCTTACTTGGGACTATCAGGATGTAAAACTCGTCCCATGTTCGAAAACACCAGATCAGGTTATGGACCACCAAGCAGAGATCCGGGCTCATCCTCATCTAGATCCAGAAGGGATCAAGATGAATGAACTAGAGGTAATGCACAAATTGGGGATCACACCTTCAATGTAAGTACCTCCGAACTAATTTCAGTATTAATAAATATGGGAGATAAGGTTCGATGGCCCAAAGAGATGAGGTCGAACCCGAATAAGAGGAACCTAGATCTCTGGTGTGATTTCCATAAAGATCATGGACACAGAACTGCAGATTGCAGATTTTGCAAGGTGAGGTAGAACAATTATTGAAACATGGCTATTTAACAGAATTGTTTAGTGAAAAAGGTAAACAGTCATACATGAAGAACATGCAGGAGCCCCGAAAACCTCCATCTCCAAAACAAACCGTCAACATGATACACAAAGGTGAAGAAGTAAACGGAGTGGTCTGCAAAACGACCACGAAGTTCACAATTACACACGGAAAGCGGATTCGTGAAAATATGGAAGCAGACGATATAACCTTCGATGATGCAGATATCGGCGGATTAATGCTTCCTCAAAACGATGCTCTGGTAATATCCTTACTTATTCATGACACTAACATAAAAAGAGTGTTGATTGAT
>ML415044.1:0-16003 GCA_005239525.1 Nicotiana knightiana
GGGTGGGGGTGGGGGGTGGAAAATATTAATTTTTATCCACTTATTAGGTAATGTCCCATTTCCCGGTAATTAACCAATTACCCGCATAATTAAGAATTGTTTCAAATTACTTAAAATTTTATTCATTTTTAATGTACATTATACATCATACTATCACGGTCATATGGTACCTTGTATGGTACTAGTCCATAAATATCGGGTATTATAGCTCGGACCGTATTTTATCCCAAATCGGCAACCTACAACGAAACTCATTTTCTTTAATTCGTGTACCCTTTATCCTTCATGGCACTTACTTATTGCATAAATAGCATAAATATGCTAACCTCAAGATAATCTCATCCTCGAGTCTATGTCAATTAATTGAATACGAAACTTTAACGTACGAGAAACCCGAAATGTAAGATCCTTCCCCCCTTAGAAACATTCGTCCTCGAATGTTTACTCTTAGATACCTTGGAAATTTATTTTGCCAGAGTCTCCTCCATACACTAAGCTAAAACCACCCTGTGCGCAGCCAGAAAACATGCTATACATGCCACACTTGGCCTCACCTAGCTGTCTATTATAAATTCCTAACGTAAAAAACAAGAGCTTACCTGAGGACCTACTGGCATGAATAGGGTTGTGCTGAGGTATCCCATCTCGAGCCATATCCCGGTTTGAAATAGGTGGGGATATTTGGACCTCATTCCTTCCTCCGCTTCCCACATCATCTCTTCCACATTCTTACCTCTCCATAAGACCTTCACGGAGGCTACCTCCTTATTCCATAGCTTGCGGATTTGTCGTTCTAGGATAGCAACCGAAACTTTCTCGTATGACAAGTCCTCTGTAATCTGTACATCATCCATGGACACCACTCGGGTAGGATAGCCAATGCACTTCCGTAACATAGATACGTGAAAAACTGGATGGATAGACTCCAATTCAGAGGGAAATTCTAACTCACAAGCTACTTGGCCCACCCTCCGAATGATCCTATATGGCCCAATATGAGGTGGGATAAGTTTTCCTTCCTTGCCAAACCTCATCAAACCCTTCACAGGTGACACTTTTAAGAATACCCAGTCATTAATCCCGAACTCTAAATCTCGTCGCCGCACGTTAGAATATGACTTTCGACGACTCTGAGCTGTCAACAGTCGCTCCCGAATAAGCTTTACTTTTTCTATGGCCTGTTTAACTAGGTCTGGCCCATGTAACCCAGATCCTCCAAAATCAAACCACCCTATAGGAGATCTGCACCTGCGTCCATACAAAGTCTCGTATGGAGCCATCGGGATACTGGAGTGGTTACTGTTATTATATGCAAACTCGATAAGAGGTATATGTTCATCCCAAATTCCTTTAAAATGCAATACACATTCTTGTAACATATTCTCGAGCGTCTAAATTGTGCGCTCGACTTGTCCATCAGTTTGTGGATGAACAACTGCTGAGATTCACCTGATTTCCTATACCTCTCTGAAATGACCTCCAAAAATGTGCTGTAAACTGGGCCCCACGGCCAGATATAATAGATACTGGTACTCCGTGTAGTCGCACTATCTCATTAATATATAATTTTGCATAATCTTCTACTGTGTATGTAGATTTTACCGGTAGGAAATGAGATGATTTCGTGAGCCTATCGACCATCACCCATGTGGAGTCGAACTGACGATGAGAACGAGGTAAACCCGTGATAAAGTCCATATTTATCGCCTCCCATCCATGTCGGGATCTCTATAGTCTGCATTATCCCTCCGGGCTTCTGGTGCTCTATCTTCACCTGCTGGCAACTAGGACGCTGAGTGATATACTTAGCAATGTTCTTCTTCATATCGTTCCATCAATACACATCCTTAATGTCATGATACATCTTCGTCGACCCGGGATGAATGGAGTACCACAAATAATGTGCCTCTGACATAATCCTATCTTGTAGCCCTGCTACATCTAGAACACACAAATAATACTTGTATCCGAGAACTCCATCTCCCTTGAGTTCTAACAACGACTTCTTCTGTTGCAGGACTCGCTGCTCTCAACTCGACCAACTCTAGGTCCTCGTACTACCTCTCCTTTACTTCAACTATGAGAGATGATTTTGCAATATTTTGGAGTACGACTCCACCATCGCCAGAGTCTACTAACCGAATCCCCAAACAAGACAATTGATGAATCTCTCTAGTTAATTATCTTTTCTCAGATTATACATGTACTAAGCTACCTATAGATCGGCTACTTAAGGCATCTGCTACCACATTAGCTTTGCCTGGATGGTAGAGAATGTTAACATCGTATTTTTCAATAAGTCAAGCCATCGCCTATGTCGCAAATTCAACTATTCTTGCTTGAAGATATATTGCAGGCTTTTATGGTCTGGGAATACATCAACATGAACGCCATATAAATAATGCAACCATACCTTAAGTGCATGGACAACCGCAGCTAACTTGAGGTCATGGGTCGGATAATTCTGCTCATGCTTCCTTAATTTCCTTGAAGCATATGCAATTACTTTCCTATGTTGTATCAGGACACATCCTAACCTGACACCTGAGGCATCACAATACATGGCATAACCATCTGGACCCTCTGGAATTGCTAAAACTGGCGCTGAAGTCAATCTATTCTTAAGCTCCTAGAAACTCTGCTTGCAAGCATCATTCCACTGAAACTTAGCTCTCTTCTGAGTTAACTTACATTGGTATTCTAAATTTTTACAATTCATGAGATTCCCCCTTTCGAAGGCCCGAACTTCACCCTTCATCTATCACGATTACGCCCTTATTCCACTATCAGGGTAACATTCCATCTATTCTAAGTGCTAATAGTCTTGGACTCTTTTGAGTTTATTTCGGCTATACTGAGCCTTCTATAACTGAAAAAACCATCAGCTCTCTTATGATCTTAACCCCAAAGACTTATCCATTCTCTTCACCTTTTCACTCATCTTTTCTTATCCTTCCTCTTGTCTTCCTAAAACCTTGTCGCTCTACCATACTTTAGCTTGCGACCTACACATATCTATTTATACTTATTTGCAACCTTCCTTCAACTTTCTTACAACATAGATTTCCTTATGTTATTCTGGAACAGCAAGCGAGACATCACATACCACTCGAGCACTTTTGTCGAGGTTCTAAAAGAAAAGAAAATTCCTTTACAAGTTTTCTGTATTAACCTGCCAAACGGAGAAAGCTATGAACCTCCGTCGGTGTCGTGGGTCTAGGTCAAGTCTTTATTGGCTCAATCTTTTGTGTATTAACCAAATACCTTCACCTGAAATAATATACCCAAGGAAAGCTACAAAATTCAACCATAATTGATATTTAGAGAATTTTGCATACAACTTCCCTTTTTGTAAAACTTTGAGCACAATATGCAAATGATCTGCGTGCTCAGTCTCTGAACGAGATTACACCAATATATCATCAAATAATGCAATCACGAATAGATCTAGAAAAGGGTCTGAACACTCGGTTCATCAAGTCCTTGAATACTGCTGGGGCACTAGTTAAACTGAATGAATAACACGAAATTCGAAGTGCCCATATCTGGTCCTGGATTTTATCTTTGAGATATCTTTCTCCTTAACCCTTACCAAAGGTACCCGAACCTCACGTCTACCTTCGAGAAATACTTGGCACCTTGCAACTGACCAAATAAATCATCAATCCTCGGGAGGAGAGGGTATTTATTCTTGATTGTCACCTCATTCAACTGTCTATAATCAATACGCACCCACGAGGAACCATCCTCCTTCCTCACAAATAACACAGGTGATCCCCATAGTGATATACTAGGTCTGATAAAGCCTTTTTCAAGCAAGTCCCTTAGTTATTCCTTCATCGCTTTTAGCTTTGCAGGTTCCATTCTGTAGGGAGAAATAACATTAGTTGAGTAGCTGCTTGTAGGTCAATAGAAAACTTAATTTCTCACTCTGGCGGAAGACCTGGAAGCTATAAAAAAAACATCGGGAAACTCATTAACCATAGGGATAGATTGAACGATTGGTGACTCTAGTTTCCCAGTCTTTACCCGAACTAAGTGATAACCATAACCTTTTCTGATCATGTTCCTTTCCTTAAGACAGTAAATAAATCTACCTCTCGGTGATGCCGTATTACCTTTCTACTCCAAAAGCAGGCCCTCTTGGAAATTAGAATCGAACCACCTTTGATCTTCAATCAACGATAGCATAACAAGAAGCCAACCAATCCATACCCATTATAACATCAAATTCTACCCAACCAAGCGCCACATACCTTATCCTTATTTTTTATCAAACTTATCACGGGCCATTACGAGCACATCTATATATATACGTAACAATATTAGGACTTAACTCACAGAACTCCTTCAAGAAATTTTTTTTTATATGGATACATCAGGGCTGACAAGGCCGTAGATATGTCATACCAAACACTATATACATGATACTATCTGCAAAACCTCTAAGAAAGCATAACTATAATATATACAAGTCGGGGCAGGGCCCCCTACGTCCTCCTAAAACAACCTAGCATATTCAGAACCCTGACTTGGTAATACTCTAAGAGGAGGTGGAGATCACCAACCAAAAGCTAACATCTAGAGGAAGTCTACAGTAGGGGGTCCTTGCCTCGTCCTATATAAGAGACTTGATCAGACACACTTCGAAGCGGAATCTTCATATCCTTATCAGTTACCTTCCTCTTTTTGGCCCGACTATTATCCTCTTCCTTTGTATATCCCATAACATACACAGACGGACCTTGATTGACAGACTCCCAAGACTGTGGACTATCTAGAACCTCAGAGAAACTGGTGTCCGCAAATACCCTGACATAGTTTTGAGCCTGAGGGGAACCCGGTTGTGCCAATCCGTGCATCACTCACGGCCTTGGTGAGGTCGGAACTCCTCTCACCCCATCTGCTGCCGGAGTGATTGAAACAGCTCGAACGGATGACTCATATGGATCCTCAGATGGATCCTCCTAAATAGAACCCATGATCTCCGATGGGTCTGACTCCATAGTGTAGCTTATATCTCCTTCTAACACTTTCGTAGCCTTTTGACCCATGCTAGCTGCTTGCGCCTGTCGTCTAGTAGTAATAGGCATCATTAAAACATAAATAAGGTAAATATTAGGAGTGGGTACTTATGACTCAATTATATCGCACAATCTGGATTAGAAAGTAAAGTAACCATCCCAAATATCCGGTAGTCTCCTGTTTATAAGTGTGGTTCATAAAACACCTATAAGCAAGACTCTACGAGATACAGCTTGTAGATTTCCTAGGATAGAACTGCTCTGATACCACTTTTGTCATACCCCGAGCATGGGGGCGAGACCGGAACCCGGTGCCGTACCTATCCTTGCATACCACTTACGACTGAGAGTCTCTGAACATGTAACGTCATACTCTGGCCATGGTCCACATTACAAGATAATGTGTGAAGAAAAATATAAAACTGAATAGAGGCTAATGCTGACTAAATGTCAACATAAAGCTGGCCCGGCAAGGCCATCATAACTACTATAATTTACAAGCCAACAAAACATACATACGGGGTCTACAAGCCCAACATACCACACTAACTGACAGGATATGTCTACAAGCCTCTAAAACTCGATGTAGTATGATCGGAACAGGGACCCGACCTACTCTTAACCTATATACATACATATATATATATATATATATATATATATATATATATATATATATATATATATATATATATATATATATATATATATATATATATATATATATATATAGGATGTACATAAAACTCTAGACCCGGCAACTTCGAAGGACGTGGAGCTTACCGATAAAGCTGAACTCGGGCAACACCTACTGAGGAGGTCTATTCGTCTGTTTGTCTGAACCTGCACGCATGAAATGCAGCTCCCTCAGAAAGGGACGTCAGTACGAAATAATGTACCGAGTATGTAAGGAAATATAATGGAAGCTGAAATTGAACTGATAATATAATAACTGAAATCAACTGGGAGTAAAAGAAAATTTGAAGATATGCTCACCTTCTGATACTGACTTAACTCTCTCAATATAGTAAGTAAAATAGTTGTCCGGCCTTATATATATATATATATATATAAGGCCGGACAACTATTTTACTTACTATATTGAGAGAGTTAAGTCAGTATCAGAAGGTGAGCATATCTTCAAATTTTCTTTTACTCCCAGTTGNGACTCGCTCATCGGCTCTCGGCCATACTAGGGTCTGTATCTCGACCAATTGGGCTTGCTCACAGGCGCTCAACCATAGTAGGCTCGATATAAAACTTACCATCTAATCAGAGGTTGGCCAATGGGGGCCTGCCCATCGATTATAGCTCGATGGTAATGAAAATACTGTAATATTGTAAATATAGATTCTCTACTCTCATGACTGGAAAAAAAATACTCAATTGAATATGAAGTACCGATAAGGAGAATATTATAACTTACAAGACAAGGAAAATATACGTAAATTTCGGGATATGTATTTTTATTTATGTCTCATTATCAAACCCGTGTAATTACGAGATCATGCCAAAATGAAGAAAGGGCTTAGCCTTAACATACTTAGAGTAGGGAAAAATTTGTATGATGTTCTTAGAAAAAGTATCACCGTACTCCCTTAGAATTGCAAAATCTTAAATGTGTAAATAATTCTCGTTGGAATTGTTGAAACTTGTAGGAATCACGTTGCTTTGAATATGATTTAAAGTGTTTGAAAATGAGGAATTGAAAACTTATCAGAATGGCCAACGTTAGTGTCTTTGATATGGAAAATATTGGAATGAAATGAATGTGTAGGGAATTTTGGAATCTGATTGTTGAGAATGAAATGTTACTTGTAGTTAAAATCCTAAATGAAGTGTCTTGAAATCCATACATTAGGTTGCCACCTAATCCCAAATGACCCTTAGTCATTTGTTTGGTAAGCTCCTTGCTGCCACGTGGAGGTGGCGGTGGGAAATATTAATTTTTATCCACTTATTAGGTAATTAGGTAATGTCCCGTTACCCAGTAATTAACCAATTACCCACATAATTAAGAATTATCTCAAATTACTTATAATTCTATTCATTTTTAATATACGTTATAAATCATACTATCATGGTTATATGGTACCTTGTATAGTACTAGTCCATATATATTGGATATTATAGCTCGGACTATATTTTATCCTAAATCGAAAACCTTCAACGAAACTCATTTTCTTTAATTCATGTACCCTTTATCCTTCATGACACTTACTTATCGCTTGTTATAAATAGCATAAATATGCTAACCTCAAGATAATCTCATCCCTGAGTCTATGTCAATTAATTGAAGACGAAACTTTAACGTACGAGAAATGCGATATGTAACAGCTATGTGCTAAAATGACTCCTTAATCTATAATGATATTATCTCTATTTCTTGGAAAATTCGGACTTACGCAAGATATTTCTTAGTGAAGAACTTGGCTCATTATGATAACTTGATACGTACTCTCCACTCTACATATTTTGGAATAATTATATTTGGATTATGATCAAGAGGAGAGTCCCATTCAATCCTAAAATCCTTGACCTTATCAGTTAAAAAATGAACCGGTTTCATTCAAACACAGTCCAAAACACAAGAAGTGCCTAGATTCTAGGGACAATCTTCAACGTCTTTTCAAACTGACTTCCAGTTTGATTAGACTTATGAAAAAGACGTCGTTACCCAATCAAATACCTTATCTTTAAATTTATTAGGCCTTAGTTGTTTCTTCACTTCTTATTTTTTCAAACTGTCAAAAAAATTTCTCTATCTTCTCTCATCCTCCAAACTCACACAAACCAATTTTCTCTCATACCTAAACACAGCGATGGCAAACCCTTCTATGAATCCTTCATCACCACCCAAGGAAACTACACCCACACCATCCATCACACCTTCAACCACACCTATCTCTAAGAAAGGAAGGTTCAAGATGTTGGCTCACAAGGTCGTTGCAGGAAAAGAAAAAATCGAGAAAATCAATGAGCAGTTGAAGGCAAGTCAGGGAGATGAACCCTAAAAATCTGAAGACTCTTTCAAATATGCAATTGAGGGGGAAGAAAAAGTTTCATTTGAAGCAGAGCTGGTAACATCTGGTCCTAAAGTTACATTTGAAGTAATCTCTGAGGTTACTGCAAATCTGGAAACTAGATTTGTTCTGGTAGGAACTGTGGCTGGGGTAGAGACTGCTGAGTCTGAGAAGATTGTTGGTAAAAATAAAAGGAGAAAATAAAGGATAGTTAGGGTGCTCAAGGTGATGTGAAGGGAATGGGACAAGGAGAGGATGAATCTTCACCCACTCCTGTTGGTTTGACTGAATAAACAGGTGCTATGGTAATGAGAGGGGAGGAATCTGCTGGAGAAGAAGAGAATGCCTTGGTGGCACATATGGGAGCTATTGAGGAGTTAGGTAAACATGTGAAGAACATGAGGAAATCCTAGGCCCCGAGGAAATCAGTGGACAAGTTGAGACATGAGGTGACCAAGATAGCAGCTGGTGATCTTCCATTTGACTTATTGATGGAGACAGATCCATCAGTACCAACAGACCTAGCAGCACCAGTGGCACCAGCTAGCCAGTCTGACGAGCCAGACCTAGCTGCCCACACTGATGAGGAGGTGCTACAGATGTTCACCAACCCCGCTACTCCCCGAGCAGAGGATGATGAGATCCATTTGGAGGAGCCTGAGGTTAGTGATGCTGCTATGCACACTGATACCACATAGGGAGTTTTCTATACTCTTTCACCTTCCTTATTTTGATTTTTGTTAAACATTAAGGAGAATGCCTGTTCTTATTCAGGGGGTGGTCTATTTTGATTGATTTGATATGACATTGACCTGTAATAACTATAATACTCTCTTTTTATTTTTATTTTCTTTTGCATTATGTATATATTCCTCCCTCTCTATTGATGTATATATTCTCTTTTCCATTCTCGGTTCGTATATTCATTTTTTTTACTTTCAGTAGTTTATCATAGCTTCTTTATTTTGTTTTATTAGTAGTCTAGCTTCTTATTTTCTTTAATAGCTTCTTTTTTATTTGGTTGCTTCTTTCCATATCTGTAAAATAAATAAAGGGGAAATTCTTTTATGGTAAAAAATTCTGTCATTTCAGAAAGATTGAGAAATAGAACCATCTGATTTAATTCGTTCTCAATAGCCACGAGATGATCATCTTTGATGTTTTTGTGATCAATAAGCCTTTGGTTTTCTTAATGCCACGGTTCTTTCCAAAGGTGGTTTTTGTGTAAACTGGATGACTCTTCCCAACGATGGATGGCGCCACCTAACGGATTTATGGTGCGTTAGGCACCTAATGCAAGTAATTCATGAAACAAGTCTACGTCACCAGAGATTGGGTAAGGGCTTGAAATTACCTTGAGGAGAAGGTGTTAGACACCCCTCGAGGTCCACAATGGTGGGTCCCGACCAAACTTAGTAAATTTGTCATTTAGCAGATAAGCAGTCTAAGCACACATATGTAAGTAAGATAAAAAGAGTTTAAAAGGTAAGCAGTCTGAGCACACATATATAAATAAGATAAGGGAGTCCTAAGTTATTAGCCTATAAGATCACATATATACAATGTCCGATAATCCTTCCTCAACTAGAGGTGTTACACGTGGCATTAGCGTACATGTCATCATATCCTTTTACTACCCAAATACCCTCCCCTTAGAGGTTACATAAGCGATTTTAATTAACGAACTATTAGCGTGCTTTACCCGTCCCTTCCTCGTGGCCCTGGAGGTGTTTGTTACCTCTAAATTTAGGGCAGTTCTAGACTCTTCTAAGGTGTTAATAAGGGAAAAATCTAAGCGAAAAAAAAGAACAAACAGGACTGTCAAATATGGAACAATTAAGAGGCTCATGTTTACCTCCACACATAAACAAATAGTTAGCACGTCTCAAACACAGATTTCAGAAAGTCCTAGACAAGGATATCTAGGGGAACATAACAAGCAGAGAATATGCAGTGGCGTAAACCTAATCAGTTTGCCTACTGATTTTAGAAACTGTTGAATCTGGGCAGTCACAAATAAACAAAACATAGTTTTACAACCATTTGTAAGGCCTTAATTACCTATAAGCTTGCCTAGGCGTGGTTCAGGGATACCCTATAACATAGGGCTGTTCATTTGGATCGGATATCCGAAATCCGAACTGATTCATTCAGATTCGAATTCTGGATTGGATCAGATTTTGGATTGTGTTTATTAAAATTTTAGATTTCGGATTGGATTCAGATTGGTATATTTTAATCCGATCCGAAATATTAGGCAATGTGTAAATACTACACTTTAATTTCGGGTAGTCAGTACTTCCTTTACATCTTCCTCCAAGTTATTACCTTTACAATTGCTAGATTTTGCTATATTGGCACCATCGTACTCTCATAATTGTATAAACATGAATTTTTCTTAATGCATTGCCTCTTTTACAAAGAAAATATACATTTTAGTTTGCAACTTTGAGGCATAATAAGATCCGAAATCCGATCAGATCCAAACTTTAAAATTTGAATTCAATTCGATATAATTCGGATAGAATTTAGATTGCATTTTCTAGAATCCGAAATTCGAATCTGAAATGTGCTAAATCCGATCCGATCCGATCCGTGCACAACCCTACTATAACATGTCGTCTAAAATGAAAACAGAATTCTGGAAATTGACTAAAGGAAAATAAACAGTTTGAACTTATTACGTCCTATAAGCATGCTGGTCTAGGTGCTGAATATCAAGAAATCAATTCCATACATATTTATCCTATAACATGGTGTCTAGGCGTTGGGCTGCTTTTAAGCATCCTTATACTTAGGAAGGTTACTGATTTAGGTGACATGATTTAAAGCAAATGCAAATGCATTCCTAAAACAGGATTTCTAATGCACATAGAGAATGGTCATTTTTATTAGGCATGATTACAGCAGTGGCCTAACGACAAGATTTCTAGGTGATTGTGACTTATGGAGAAGCAAAATTTTGTGATAATGAAGTACTGAGCTATAACATATTTTATAATATGCAAAACCAGTAAACGTAATTATCCTAAGTTAGGGTTTCTAATGAAAATAACACAATAGTCCTACAACATGATCTCTAATGCAAGTAGTATAATATAGGTCTAAAGGCATGATTTCTACCGCAAATAAGCATAGTATAAACCTAAAGCATGATTTATACCCAATTTCCCCACAAGAATCGTATAAGAATCCCTACCCTTTTACTAATTTCCCCAATATCTGTTTACAAAGAAGATTATTACAGACCAGAATTGAATGAATCATATATAAGCTATAGTATAGGATCCTGATATAGGCCCAAAGTGAACCTAGAAATACCAGGCCTTCAAAACAGTCCAGGATGCCAAAGTCTCATAGCCAATATGGTGTCCTGGTGTGTCAAAGTTCCCTAAGGACCTCAGGGATCCCGGGAAATGCTCACACCAAGATCCTTTTAATAGGGAAGTGATTATGTGCAGTGTGGAAAAGGCCAGCCCCAGTGTGCCAGAGTTCGGAGGAATCTCATGGATTCCTAAGCAGTATACACACTGGAAGGGCAGAACTTAAGAATCTAAGAGTAGAAGTGAGAGTGCTTGACATAGTTTTGAAAGAAATTGTCAAAGATAGTGTAGAGATAACACTTTTAGGAGCGAAAAGGTTTTAGGAATAGAAACAATTTTAGGAAAATGCCAGGAGTGAAAAACAGTTTTGAAATCAAGTCTGAAAAGAACAAAGATTCAACATACAACCACACAAACTCAGAGTGCTCAGACTTAAAACCATTTAACTATTAGTTTTACAAACAAAGGTCAATGGGTTAGGAACATATAGAGAGCTTCACATCAGAAACACATGAATAGGGTCTAAGGGGAGCATATGGAACAACAACTATACAGAACAACTAGGAGTCTACTGATTCAGAGACATAACAAGTCAGTCATGGTGAAAGGCAATTAAAACATAAAGACAGAGCGTGGAAATAGTCATACATGGGTGCATTAGTCATACCAATTAGGATCAATCAAATACATTAGGAGTCTAAGACACTAACATGAGCATACTAGTTGAGGGGAGTAAACAGGAACTGAACAAACATGCAAACAAGACAAATGAGATCTAGGCATGCTCGATTAAACACTTGAACTGGAGAGGGTAAAACATAAACATACTGGGTAAAGCAGTAAACAGGAATATAATTATATACATAGCCAATTAAATAGTGCAGGAATAGGCATGGATTTACATAAAAGAACACATAAAGTTGAGTTTCAGAATTGAACTAGAGACATACCAGTTAAGGAAGCAAAGTGCAGAATGTAAAGCAAGTAGAGTTCCACTGTCTAGCCTTGGCTTTCAGCCGGCTAGACCAACAGTTAGCATAGGTAGCAGAGAAAGAAGAGGGAATTTGAGAGAGTGTGTGTATTCTGAACTAATTGTTCGTGTCCTAGAGGTAATACAAGAGTGTATATATATAGCACTTAGGGAGTGGAACAAGTAAGGTAAAGAGAATCAAAGTTCAATCAATTAAGGATCAATCAACCAAATCACAGAATCAATTCATATAGGGAGTCCGGAAAAGATCCCTTTAATTGGAGAATAGTTAATTAACGGTCATATCCGGGTTCAATTGAGGTAATGAATCAAAATCATACCATATGGGGAGTAAATAAAAATCCCCAAACTACTGTCAACTAATTAAGGCGAGTAAAATAGGGAAAACATGTCCAAATAAGGAAACCAGTAAAATCCCAACACACAAATTTTAATAGGAAATAATTAGTAAAAATCTTCAAAGAGTACTAATTTTATAGGAAAGAATTATTTGAATACTTAGATAGAAATCAACCAAGTAAGAATCTCAAAGGGTTATGATTTTAACAAGAAAGAAATCATTCAAATCCTTAACAGAAGTCAATCAAGTAGAAATCTCACAAAATATTGATTTTGACAGGGAAAATCGTTTAAGCTCCTAAATAGAATAAGTTATTAGTACTGGTTCGCAGAGATAAGCACAAGATCAAAACAAAAAATTGAAAAAATAAGTGTAACAAAACATACCCGAGGATCAGTCAATCTAGTTAAAAAAATAATTAGTTTAAACACTCAAAAAGTTAGAAAGAAATTCCTTCTGAAAAATACTTAGGGAAAACCCTAATTTCAGAAGAAAGCAAATGGAATCGGAATAGTTAACCGAAACAGGAGATCTTCAAGGGAAAACACCAGATAATACTCGAACGGTTTCAGATCTACAAAGATCTAAACAGATTCGAGTAGTCGTAAACTAGGGCTTTCAGAAAAACAGTAGAGATGAATGAACCTCGGTCAAAACTATGGCTTTGAAGGTATATGCATTTAAAAAATATTATAGGAAAAAATTGGGTATCAACAGCTGCCCCTCTTTACTCGGAAAGGATGAAAGAGTTGTCGGGTAAAGATATGATAGCCAATTTTGACCGAGTAAGGTGTTTTGAGAGACATAGGCTGCACTCTGGTTTCTGAGCTGCCTACATATCCCTGGTTTTACAGGAATCAAGTCGTGTGCAGTTCTGAATTCATCGATGGAGTATACCGATGAAGTTACCACAAAAGATGGTCACAAAATTTCAGGATAAGTGAAGAATGGTTATGGTGATTGGTCAGGTTTGAGATAACATGAAGGAAATGGAGCGGGATTGCTCCCGTTGGGGTAATGATTTCTTATCGAGTCACCAGCAAGTAAGGAGATACTACGAGCATATATTTGTTTTGAAATTTAAACATGATGCAGATTCCCTTCGGACCATTAGAATTATCTTCGGAGAGTTGAGGATGACGTCCCTAGACCATGATGTCCTGGGCCATGAATTATTCAGCTAGGGATTCGCAGTTCATGAAATGATGTTCTCGGGCCATGAAAATGGTGCCTCCGAATCATGACACCTTTGAATAATGATATGCAACTTTCAGAGATCATCAGGCCATGGCATGGTGTCTTCCGGCTATGAGGATGATGCCTTTAGACTATGAAGCCTTTGGATAATGATATGCAACTTCGAGAGATCCTCATGCCATGGCATGGTTTCTTACGGCTATGAGGATGATGCCTTTAGACTATGACACCTTTGGACAAGTTAGCGATATTTCAGCCCATGAGATGCAATGATGATGTTAAGAGCAACAATACAAGGCTTAGACTTGTGAAGTTGAGGGCAGAGCTTAGCCCGAAAGAAGAGCAAATAGATAGTGCCGGAGAGACACCGCTTAGTCATCGGCAAATAGAAAGGCGATGATTGGACTTATGTAAATATGGAGGTAGGGTTTAGCCTCATGCAAATGAAGGCAGAACTTAGCCTTATGCAAATATGGAGGTAGGGATTAGACTCATGTAGATGGAGACAGAGCTTAGTCTCATGCAAGATTCGGGACAGGGCTTAGTCCTAGGCAAATGAAGGCAGAGCTTAGCCTTATGCAAATATGGAGACAGAGCTTAGTCTCATGCATATGGAGTCAGGGATTAGCCTCATGCAGATGCAGGACAAGGCTTAGTCCCATGCAAATAAAGGCAGAGCTTAGAATTATGCAAATATGGAGGCGGGGCTTAGCCTCATGCAGATGGAGACAGAGCTTAGTCTCATGCAAAATTTGGGACAGGGCTTAGTCCCATGCAAATGAAGGATGAGCTTAGCCTTATGCAAATATGGAGGCAGGGCTTAGCCTCATGCAGATGGAGACAGAGCTTAGTCTCATGCAAGATTCAGGACATGGCTTAGTCCCATGCAAATGAAGGCAGATCTTAGCCTTATGCAAATATGGAGGCAGGGCTTAGCCTCATGCAGATGGAGACATTTGAGAAGTTGGTTAGATGAACTAATGACTGTGACATGATCCGAGACATTGCTACTTCTCTTGCTGTAGAATTTTGAGGATCCTCCTTAAAATTCTGCCCCAGTTAGATGGATAAACATCTATGACTGTTGTACATACTGCGATCAGCTAAACTTGCTTCAAAATTTTGAGGGTCCTCCTCAAAATTCTGCCCCAATTTCTGATTGTAGGGGGAAATAAGATTTTTATTGAATTGTGACCGAACCCATAGGGCTCCCTACGTATCCCCTCTTAAACGAGAATCACTTCGGGCGTAGTTTAATTTACATCATTTTCAGAAAACATAAACAGTTACACATAGTATCGCTTGACTGTATCTGAGTTGATAGGTTTTGGCCAAACTTCTCCGTCCATTTCTGTAAGTATGAGGGATCCTCCTGTCAATAACTTTTGAACCATGTAAGGACCTTGCCAATTGGGAGAGAATTTCCCTTTGGCTTCATCTTGATGTGGGAATATCTTCTTCAACACCAACTGCCCCGGTGTAAAATGTCTCGGCTTAACTCTTTTGTTGAAGGCTCTGGACATTCTGTTCTGATAAAGTTGCTCATGACATACTGCATTCATCCTCTTTCTACCTATGAGGGCTAGCTACTCATAACAATTCCTTATCCATTCTGCATCTCTGAGCTCAGCTTCCCGTATGATCCTTAAAGAAGAAATCTCCACTTCGGCAGGAATAACAACTTCAGTACCGTAAACTAGTAAGTAGGGAGTTTACCTAGTTGATGTGCAGACTGTGGTACAGTATCCCAGTAAAGCAAATGGTAGCTTCTCATGCTATTGTTTGTGATTTTCTACCATCTTTCTCAGTATCTTCTTGATATTCATGTTGGCGGCTTCTACAACTCCATTCATCTAAGGTCTATAGGTTATGGAATTCTTGTGCTTGATTTTGAAGGTCTCACACATGGCTTTCATCAGATGGCTGTTGAGATTGGCGGCATTGTCAGTGTTGATGGACTCAGGAATTTCGAATCGGCAAACAATCCGGTCGCGAATAAAATCTTCCACGACTTTCTTAGTAACTGCCTTGTAAGATGCTACTTTGACCTATTTGGTGAAGTAATCAATAGCTACCAAGATGAACCGATGCCCATTTGAGGCGGT
>ML415044.1:16134-33864 GCA_005239525.1 Nicotiana knightiana
TCAATGACATCCATTCCCCAGGTGGCGAATGTCCAAGGTGAGCTTGTTGCATTGAGCTCATTTGGCGGCACTTTTATCATATCTGCATGTACTTGACATTGGTAGAATTTTTAGACATACCAGATGCAAACTTCTCCATGGTCATCCAGAAATAACCGGCCCTGAGTATCTTCTTGGCCAAGACAAAGCCATTCATATGCGGGCCGNGGGCATAGTCCCATGCAAATGAAGGCAGAGCTTAGCCTTATGCAAATATAGAGGCAAGGCTTAGCCTCATGTAGATGGATACAGAGCTTAGTCTCATGCAAGATTCGGGACAGGGCTTAGTCCCATGCAAATGAAGGCAGATCTTAGCCTTATGCAAATATAGAGGCAAGGCTTAGCCTCATGTAGATGGATACAGAGCTTAGTCTCATGCAAGATTCGGGACAGATCTTAGTCCCATGGAAATGAAGGCAGAGCTTATTCTTATGCAAATATGGGGACAGAGCTTAGTCTCATGCAGATGGAGACAAATCTTAGTCTCATGCAATATTCGAGACAGGGCTTAGTCCCATGCAAATGAATAAATAGCCGGTGATAACACATTTTTCTTAGCTGGAAGTGGATTCAGTATCGTTGTTGTTATGAAGGTTGTGAATTTGGGGCATGCATATTCGTCGTTCCTGCAACCAACGAAAAATTGTGAGTTCTGTAAAAGAGGAGGTCGGTTCGTGCCTCCGTCGGCTCGCTTTCTTCGTCTTGAGATCCTTTTCAAATCATTGGGGCCTGCGTTTGCTAAACAAAGTTATTTTACAAGAAAGCATGCATAGTTTTCAAAGACATAGCAAATATTATATATATATATATATATATATATATATATATATATATATATATATATATATATATATATATATATATTTGAGAAGTTGGTTAGATGAACTAATGACTGTGACATGATCCGAGACATTGCTACTTCTCTTGCTGTAGAATTTTGAGGATCCTCCTTAAAATTCTGCCCCAGTTAGATGGATAAACATCTATGACTGTTGTACATACTGCGATCAGCTAAACTTGCTTCAAAATTTTGAGGGTCCTCCTCAAAATTCTGCCCCAATTTCTGATTGTAGGGGGAAATAAGATTTTTATTGAATTGTGACCGAACCCATAGGGCTCCCTACGTATCCCCTCTTAAACGAGAATCACTTCGGGCGTAGTTTAATTTACATCATTTTCAGAAAACATAAACAGTTACACATAGTATCGCTTGACTGTATCTGAGTTGATAGGTTTTGGCCAAACTTCTCCGTCCATTTCTGTAAGTATGAGGGATCCTCCTGTCAATAACTTTTGAACCATGTAAGGACCTTGCCAATTGGGAGAGAATTTCCCTTTGGCTTCATCTTGATGTGGGAATATCTTCTTCAACACCAACTGCCCCGGTGTAAAATGTCTCGGCTTAACTCTTTTGTTGAAGGCTCTGGACATTCTGTTCTGATAAAGTTGCTCATGACATACTGCATTCATCCTCTTTCTACCTATGAGGGCTAGCTACTCATAACAATTCCTTATCCATTCTGCATCTCTGAGCTCAGCTTCCCGTATGATCCTTAAAGAAGAAATCTCCACTTCGGCAGGAATAACAACTTCAGTACCGTAAACTAGTAAGTAGGGAGTTTACCTAGTTGATGTGCAGACTGTGGTACAGTATCCCAGTAAAGCAAATGGTAGCTTCTCATGCTATTGTTTGTGATTTTCTACCATCTTTCTCAGTATCTTCTTGATATTCATGTTGGCGGCTTCTACAACTCCATTCATCTAAGGTCTATAGGTTATGGAATTCTTGTGCTTGATTTTGAAGGTCTCACACATGGCTTTCATCAGATGGCTGTTGAGATTGGCGGCATTGTCAGTGTTGATGGACTCAGGAATTTCGAATCGGCAAACAATCCGGTCGCGAATAAAATCTTCCACGACTTTCTTAGTAACTGCCTTGTAAGATGCTACTTTGACCTATTTGGTGAAGTAATCAATAGCTACCAAGATGAACCGATGCCCATTTGAGGCGGTGGGCTCGATTGGATCAATGACATCCATTCCCCAGGTGGCGAATGTCCAAGGTGAGCTTGTTGCATTGAGCTCATTTGGCGGCACTTTTATCATATCTGCATGTACTTGACATTGGTAGAATTTTTAGACATACCAGATGCAAACTTCTCCATGGTCATCCAGAAATAACCGGCCCTGAGTATCTTCTTGGCCAAGACAAAGCCATTCATATGCGGGCCGTAGGTTCTGATATGTATCTCTTCTAGCAACTTAGAAGCTTCTTTCGCATCTACGCACCTCAACAATCCCAAATCAAGAGTTCTTCTACATAGGGTTTCTCCGTTGTGGAAGGAATTGTTGGACACTATCTGAAGCGTGTGTTTCTGAGTATGGTTTGCATGCTCCGGGTATTCCCCTTTTGTAAGATACCTTTTGATGTCGAGGAACCAAGGCTTCCCATTGTTTCTTCTTCAACATGAGCACAACATGCCGGCTGACTATGGATCCTTACTGGGATAGAATCAATGAAGTTCTTGTCTGGATGCTGTATCATTGATGACAAAGTGGCCAATGCATCGGCAAACTTGTTCTGAACCCTGGGAACATGCCGAAACTCTATCTTCGTGAACCTCTTTCTCAATTCCTGCACATGGTGCAGATATGACAGTATCTTGGAATTCTTGGTGGCCCATTCTCCTTGTACCTGGTGCACAAGCAAATCTGAATCGCCGATTACCAACAACTCCTTAATATTCATGTTGATGGCCATGTTGAGTCCTAGGATGCAAGCTTCATACTATGCCATGTTATTGGTGCAGGGAAATCTGAGTTTAGCAGATACCGGATAATGTTGGCCAGTTTCCTATACCAAGACAACTCCAATAGCGCCTCCTTTGAAATTTGCCTCTCCGTCAAAGAACATCCTCCAACCGTCGTAGGATTCAGCAATATCCTCCCCTATAAATAGCACTTCTTCATCGGGAAAATACGTTTTCAGGGGTTCATATTCTCCTTCCACAAGGTTTTCAGCAAGATGATCTGCTAGTGCTTGTCCTTTGACTGCTTCCTGAGTTACATAAACAATGTCGAACTCACTCAACAGGATTTTCCACTTAGCCAGCTTGCCAGTGGGCATAGGTTTTTGAAATATATATTTCAAGGGATTCATCCTTGATATGAGGTACGTTGTGTAAGCACAAAAGTAATGCCTCAACTTTTGAGTTATCCAGGTCAAGGCGCAACAGGTACATTCCAATAGAGAGTACCGCACTTCATATGGAGTGAATTTCTTGCTTAGGTAATAGATAGCTTGTTCCTTTCTCCCTGTCTCGTCGTGCTATCCCATAACGCAACCGAATGATCCATCTAACACTGTGAGGTAGAGTAGCAAAGGTTTGCCTGGCTCTGGTGGGACCAAAAATGGTGGTGTTGATAAGTACTCCTAGATCTCGTCAAAAGCCCTTTGACAATCCTCGGTCTAACTAGTTGCAACATCTTTCTTCAACATCTTGGAAATTGGCTCACATATGGCTGTGGACTGGGCTATGAACCGACTGATGTAGTTTAGCTATCCTAGAAAACTCATTACATCTTTCTTACTCTTCGATGGTGGCAGCTCCTGGATGGCTTTGACTTTTGATGGATCCAATTCTATCCCTCGGCGGCTGACAATGAACCCAAGTAACTTTCTGGCAGGGACACCGAATGCACACTTTGTAGGGTTTAATTTCAGGTTGTACTTCTGCAGTCTGTCGAAGAACTTCCTCAAATCTGCTGTAAGATTTGTGGCTTTCTTGGATTTGATCATGATGTCGTCCACATACACCTCGATCTCCTTATGTATCATGTCATGAAAAATGGTAGTCATAGCCTTCATGTAGGTGGCCCCAACATTCTTTATACTGAATGTCACCATCTTGTAACAATACACCCCCATGGTGTAATGAAGGCTATTTTCTCCGCGTCTTCTTCGTCCATCCAAATCTGATTATAACCGGCGAAGCAATCTACAAAGGACTGGAGTTCATGCTTGGCGCAATTGTCGATCAGAATGTGTATGTTTGGTAGCGGGAAATCATCCTTGGGACTTGCTCTATTTAGATCCCGATAATCAACANTCTTGGACTTGATTTCCTTGGTGACCTCCTCTTTGATTTTCAGACTCATATCAGGCTTGAATTTCTTGAGTTTCTTCTTTACTGGTGGAAACATTGGGTTTGTGGGCAACTTGTGAGCCACAATAGATGTGCTTAACCCGGTCATATCATCGTATGACCATGCAAAGATGTCCTCATACTCTTTTAGGAACTGTGTGTACTCTTCTTTTTCTGATGGTGATAAGTGAATGCTGATGTGGGTCTCCTTGATAGTTTCAGAATCTCCTAAGTTGATTATTTCAGTTTCGTCCAGGTTGGACTTGGGCTTGTTCTAAAAATCCTCTAATTCCATGACAATTTCCTTGGGTATGACATCCTATTCTTCTGAATCACTATCCTTTGTTGCGTTGCCTCATTACATGTCAGAGTTGTCGGTTTATCAAGACAGGAAATAGTAATGCTGTATAGATAAAGATATGAGAGAAAATGGTAATAATAAATATCGATCCATTGAAACATAAAAGCGATTTTCAATAATTTAAACAACGTTTTTGGAACGCTGGAGGTTTTATTTAAAAAAAATGAGAAAAGGGAAATCATTTTCTTAGAAAACAACAAAATAAATATTGTTGTTCAGCCTTGCTACCCCGGGACTCGTCGGGCCCTGGATGGTATGACAGTTCAATTCTTGAGGAATGATCCTTTCTGCACAGCTCGGATGGTAGGTCCTTCCTCCTCCTCAACAATTACACAACAGTCCATGTCATCATCCTCTAGGAACAAGTTCCGAAAGGCGACCAATGCTTCTTCCTCCTCTGATCCCCATATGATGTCGGTCTGCTGGAAAGTATGACTCAGGTGTGGTACAGGCTGCTCAAGTGGATAGTACAGACCACACTACATCGGTGACCAGTCATTGTATTCTTTCCAGGTGTACGGATACCCTATACCAAAGGTTGTACCATGATGTTTCAACTGTACTAGCTTGGAGATACCCTGAAGGTTTTTGCCAAGACCTTGCTCGGTTCATATCCTCTCCACGATAGCATACTTTCTATCTTGCTGCTCCACCACTTATCTTTCTCAATTACATTGATCCGCTCGATGTGATGATAAGTTTCTCCCCCGAACCTTCTTCTATTCTCAACCACCAGGATAGTCTGACAGTTGTAAATGGGGTTGCTCCCATCTCCATGGATAATCACCTCTTGATGGTTCCATTCGAACTTCACTGCCTGATGCAAAGTTGATGCCACATCCCCAGCGGTGTGTATCCATGGCCGTCCCAACAATAGATTATAGGATGCGGATATGTCCAGCACCTGAAACTTGACATCAAACCATGTAGGCCCCATTTATAAACAAAGATTGATTTCCCCAATGGTAGCCGTCTGACACCCGTCAAACGCCTTCACGTTCATGGTCCCTTCTTGTATTTCATACGGGCCTTTGCCCAACCTCTTCAGTGTTGTCAATGGGAAAATATTTAGTCTGGATCCCCTATCTACCAGAACTCTGGCAATGAAATTGTCCTCACATTGCACGGTAATATATAGTGCCCTTTTATGATTCAAACCCTTGGGTGGCAGCTCGTCCTCGTGGAAGATGATTTTGTGACTTTCCAGCACCTACCCCACCATATTGGCCATTTCTCCGCCAATGATGTTGTTTGGTACATATGCCTCGCTTAACACTTTTAAGATAGCATTCCTGTGTACTTCTGAATTCTGTAGCAGTGATAGGATAAATATCTGAGCAGGAGTCTTGTTCAAATGATTTGTGACTGAATAATCTTTTGTTTGCACTTTCCTTCAAAGGTCGTCCGGTCCTGTTTCAATAACGGGCGGTCTGTTAGAAGCCTGCTTATTGGATTCTCCCAAATGCTCTGGTGTATAGACTCTTCCTATTCTGGTCATTCCTTGCGCAACGCCAGATTCTTCTATTTTGTTCTTTCCTCTTCTTCTAGCTTCGGCCACATAATCCCAAGGTATAGACTTAGTGTTGAAAGGCGGCATGGTTGACACTATCACTGTGAAAGGCGTGGTTACCTCCACCTTGAATGGAACATGCGCAGTTGCGGGGGGTGCTATCTCAACTTCAAATGGACTTGATGCATCTAGCTCAACCTCCACTAGCGGCTGTATTTGTATTATAATAGGATTGAGTGTGACTGCGGGTTTCTTAGGATTGTCACCCTCTTTGATAAGACCAATTTATCCCTCGAGATCCCATTCCTCATCGGTCTCTATCACATTGACACCTTCACCCCTATGATCTAGGAGGGGGTTGTTGCAGATGTTGGGTGTAGCTTCTTTGACCTGAATGACCTTATTATCAATAAAGGTCTGGATCTTATCCTTAAGTGTTCGAAACTCGTCAATGGTGTGACCTTTCATGCCAGAATGATATGCACAGGTCTTGTTTGGGTTGACCCATCGAGATGGTTTCTTTATGGTCTCAGCAGGGATAAGGGTGACATAACCAGCAACTTTCAACCTTTCGTACAACTGGTCAATGGGCTCGGCAATGGCAGTGTATTGTCTAGGGGGTCTGCGGTCAAAGTTAGACCGAGGTCTTGGGTAGTTTGGGCGGGTTGGAGGTGACTGAAAGTGAGAGGGTTTGGAATTATATGTGTGATAAGCAGTGGCTGGTTGGAAATATCTGGGAGGTGATGGTTGATATGTGGGTGGAGGTTCTTGGTATGTAAGTGGGGAGGTTTGATATACAAGTGGAGTTTTGGGTCCTTGGGCGACTATTACTGTTCCTGCATCTTTCTTCTTTGATATACCCCCTGACTGCAATGCTTTGTTTGTGGCCTGAAATGCTTCAAAGTTTGTCACCATATCGCTTTTAATACCCTCTTCAATCCTTTCCCCGAGTTTGATGATATCGGAGAACTTGTTGTTTTCAATAACCATCAATCTTCCATAGTACTGCAGATCCTGTGCTCTGAAGAAGAACTTGTTCATCTGTTCGTCGTCCAATGTTGGCCTGACTTTGGCTGCTTCTAACCTCCAACGAGTGGCATACTTGGGGAAGGTCTCAGTGGGCTTCTTCTGTTGTGTTCTGAATGTAGATGACATCCGGCACATTCTCTGTGTTAAACCTGAATCTTTCCATGAAGTCATACGCCATACTCACCCAATTGGCTGACTTCTTGGGATCCTAGCTGATGTACCAGGATAAAGTATCTCCTGTAAGACTCCTCAAGAAAAGATTCATTCAGATCTTTCATCCTTTCTTACCCCTACAAGCTTGTCGCAATAAGTCCTCAGGTGAACCCTGAGATCACCTGTTCCGTCAAACATTTCGAACTTGGGGGGTTTGTAATTCTCCGGCAGTTCTACATCGGGCTGTATGCATAGGTCTTCATAGTTCAGACTTTCTATCCCTTTGCTCCCTTCGACGCCTTGAACTCGACTCGTCAACTTCTTGAGCTCTTCAGCTAGGTTCTTAATGAGCAAGTCCTTCTTAAAGGATTCTGGTGTATATGATACGGGCTGAGTGGAGTGAGGTAGTGTTTCCACGTATATAGGGTTGTTTTGATGATCATGAGTTTGGTTATAATGGTGATCATTGGTGGAATTCTAGTGTTCCGGAATGATTGGTGGTGTATTTTGTGGAGTGTGGTAGGTGTTTTGCTGGTACTATGGTGGGATAGTTTGATTTTGTGGTGGAGTTGTATAATGGTGAGGTGCAGGAGGATTCTGTGGGCATTTGTTGGTGTGCTTTGCGGTGGTGCAGGGTTCTGAGTGTTTGGATGGTTGACATCTGGGATATTGAGTGTGAGGGATAGATTTGCTAAGCTCCGGACCTGCTCGAGCTCACCCTGGAGTTCTAGTATTTTCTGCTCAAGTCGTGATACCACATCATTTGGGGCCTGAGTAACTCGACCAGCAGAAGCTTTTGCATGTTCAATATGTATGTTGTTGCCGTTCAAATCATCCATCTTTGCTTTCCCTTTGCCTTTTGGTGGACTAAGAGGAGGAGAAGACGGAGGTCCCCTGGATCTAGTATGATAAGCTGATGATGTCAGTATGCGCGAACCAACCTTTGGGGAATGAGAATAATCAAAAGAAAGAAAGAAAAACAAAAGGTAGCCAAGTCAGTAAGAGTTCTAAAAAGAGTATTTGCGTTATTTAAACACATATTGTGGAATGTAAATCCGCGTCTTATTTCGGGAGCCTCATTGTGCCTGAGGTAGGCCTAGAGACAAATTGTTTTGGAGAATTTAGATGCCAATAATTACCTCATTCCATTAATATAAAAATAGACGAATCCAACACGACACTAAAATAATAAAAGATAGGTCACTACTGGAATTTGGCCTTATTACATTTAGGAAAGACATGTAAATCTAATATACTTGGTCCCAAAAGGACCTTCCCTAGGCTTGATCTTTCTGGCTCCATCAATCAGGTCCCCTAGTTCGCGCATGCCCAACAACAGATATACTCTTTCCATATTTCCTCCCTCGTTTCCTTCAGCATTCTGTCAATCACCGACCCTCTTTCTTGTCTTTCCTTCTAGCTCCATCAAACCCTATTACAGATGTTCTACCCTTTCATTAGAAGTGATAGCCATTTCCCTCAATTCCCTGATTAATCTCTTGTCTGTCTTGTGTATCTCCTGATGTTCGACCTCGGAGTCACGAATCCTCTTACGCAACTTGTTGTACTTTACTTGGGTTTCTGCATCTTCGTCTATGACCCTGTTTCCCCGACCGATTCCTGGCTCAAATTTCCCAGCTAAGTTATCCTCTAACCATGCTGGGTAAAAGGGTGCATGTCCCTGTCTGGCTCGATGGTTTCTTTTTCCACAATAATCTTTGAGTTCCACATATGTTGAGGTTGACACTTGTAAGGGATGTCGTCATTCTGAAAATCTGCATGGAAATGATCTATCTTTGCGACTCGCGGTATGATCTGCTTCCTGACTTCCTGCCTCATAACCCTGATAGGAACATAAGGTTATATTCCCTTTAACCCGATCAACACTAAGTGAGAAGCGTCCCTTGACCTGATGATAAACTCGTCGGTAGGGAACCATTCAAACATCCACTGAACCTGATCCTCAGTCAAATTGTCGAAGAACTCCACCCATTCCTTAGCACTTTCTGGTTGAGCAAACCTGTCCAGAATATAAGTCACCCGTTTAGGGTGATGGAAGGCAATATGGTTATTCCACGCCCTTCGTGGAAACTCCTGGCGATATTGACTCTTTTGGAGATGATCTATTAACCACAACTGTAGCAAAAAAGTGCAACCCTCGAAATGTTTGGAACCTTTCTGGCAGTGGTCCAAGGCCAGGTAGATATCAGCTATAATCATAGGGACTATGGTGTATATCTGTCCAAGCGATTCCTTCCATTAGAGTCTTGGTGACCATAACCAATCTAGTGTGAATTCTTTCCCTTTTCGTTGGGAACACTATCATACCCAAGAAGCAAACAATGAACATGAAAAATCTCTGATGAATATGTCCCAAGGAAGTGATGGAAAAATCATCATGGAAAATACGGTAGGACTTGCTATGATCATATCTCTCATACGAGTAGTCAAATGGTATATAAGATTTATTTAAGCACTCCAAATCGGCATTCTTTTTCAGATCCATCATTTTTAGAAATCCCCTACCAGTGCGATTTTCTGGTACCAATAACCCAGGGATGTCCCAAGGTAGCCCAACAAATCCCCCGATTTCTTCTAGGAGCGGGGTCATTTCTATATCCCCGAAGTGAAACACTGATTTTTCACAATCCCAGAACATGGTTACAACTTCTATCAACATTTTATTTGGCTGGATGTCTAACAGAGAAGGAAAATTTCCCAAGACCTTCTTCACATGTTTTTTGTCACTTGAGGAAAGATCTTCTCACCAGTCTAGTAGCAGTGGTGGTATATTTTGGACCCTGCCAAACCTGGGGACCTCGTGCATCATTTTCGGCAAAACAAATGAAGTTAGACCCTTTCCCCTTCCAGATTCGACTATTTATATATGGATGATTATCATATTGGCATTTAGTTCTCCAAAATTAATGCACAAAACATGGTTACGTCCGTTGGGGTTATGGAAACCCCGGTAGACTTTTGGATAAAGCTTATCTTAAAGGGTTATTATGTGGACAACATACTAACCCGGTTAGGTTTGACCATGATGCATGTGCAATTATAATCATAGTAAGGTTGATATGAGGGTCTATACTAGTACCCTCAAGCGGACATCTTGAGAGGGAAAGGCATGGAACCGTCAATTGCATCACTGATCGACTAGTTTTACTGCAAATAAGCATTTCCGAATTTAAAGGGTGATATATAGGAAGAGCGCAACCACTCATCAAGCGTTGCTAAAGGATTGATTACGCACGAGTGGAATATGATGTTGAGCATGATTTATGAAACAATAAATAACATGTTGTCACGTATTTGCATGTTAGGAAAATAATAAATACGGTATTTAATAATTGAAAGACGTTTAAGAAATGAAACCAAAGAAATAAGTCAGTTTCTACAGTAAAGGATATCATAAATGCTTAAAAAGGGCAATCAAATTCAGATAAGGGGAAAGGGAAAGGGTGCGCACATATTAGCAAAAGAAGAATGCTTAAGACTAATTTACAAAAATCAAGTTTGTTATGGTAAAAGCCTAAAATCCCCAACAGAGTCGCCATGCTGTCGCTCCCCCTTTTTTCCCTCACAGAATCGGGTTTCGACATTCATTTGGGACAACTCCCTTCTTTTTGGGAGAGGGGTATGGAAAGTGAAGAGTCGCCACCTAACGGATTTATGGTGCGTTAGGGCACCTAATGCAAGTAACTCATCAAACCACTCTACGTCACTAGAGATTGGGTAAAGGCTTGAAATTACCTTGAGGGGAAGGTGTTAGGCAGCCCTCGAGGTATACAATGGTGGGCCCCGGACAAACTTACTTAGTAAATTAGTCATTTAGCAGATAAGCAGTCTAAGCACACATATTTAAGTAATATAAAAGGAGTTTAAAAGGTAAGCAGTCTGAGCACACATATGTAAATAAGATAGGGGAGTCCTAAGTTATTAGCCTATAGGATCACATCTGTACAATGCCCGATAATCCTTCCTCAACTAGAGGGGTTACACATGGCATTAGCATACAAGTCATCATATCCTTTTACTACCCAAATACCCTCCCCTTAGCGGTTATATAAGCGGTTTTAATTAACGAACTCTAAGCGTGCTTGACCCGTCCCTCCTCGTGGCCCTGGAGGTGTTTAGGACCTCTAAATTTAGGGCAGTTGTAGACTCTCCTAAGGTGTTAAGAAGGGAAAAATATAAGAGACAATAAAGAACAAACATGATTGTTAAATATGGAAAAATTAAGAGGCTCATGTTTACCTCCACACATAAACAGATAATTAGCACGTCTCAAACACTGATTTTAGAGATTTTCAGAAAGTCCTAGACCAGGATATATAGGGGAACATAACAAGCAGAGAATATGCAGTATTGTTTTAAGGCGAAGTGGCGTAAATCTAATCAGTTTGCCTACTAATTTTAGAACCCGTTGAATCTGGGCACTCACAAATAAACAAAACATAGTTTTACAACCATTTGTAAGGCCTTAATTACCTATAAGCTTGCCTAGGCGTGGTTCAGGGATACCTTATAACATGTCGTCTAAAATTCAAACAGAATTCTAGAAATTGGCTAAAGGAAAATAAACAGTTTGAACTTATTAAGTCCTATAGGCATGCTGGTCTAGGTGCTGAATATCAAGAAATCGATTCCATACATATTTATCCTATAACATGGTGTCTAGGCATTGGAGCTGCTTTTAAGCATCCTTATAGATAGGACGGTTACTGATTTAGGCGACATGATTTAAAGCAAATGCAAATGCAGTCCTAAAACATGATTTCTAATGTACATAGAGAATAGTAATTTTTATTAGGCAGGATTACAGCAGTGGCCTAACGACAAGATTTCTAGGTGATTGTGATTTATGCAGAAGCAGAATTTCGTGATAATGAAGTACTGAGCTATAACATGTTTTCTAATATGCAAAACCAGTAAACGTAATTATCCTAAGGCAGGGTTTCTAATGTAAATAAAACAACAGTCCTACAACATGATCTCTAATGCAAGTAACATAATATAGGTCTAAAGGCATGATTTCTACCGCAAATAAGCATAGTATAAACCTAAAGTATGATTTCTACCCAATTTCCCCACAAGAATCGTATAAGAATCCCTACCCTTTTACTAATTTCCCCAATATATGTTTACAAAGAAGATTATTACAGACTAGAATTGAATGAATCGCATGAATAAATATAAACTATAGTATAGGGCGCTTGAGATAGGCCCAAAGTGAACCTGGAAATACCAAGCCTTCAAATTAGTACAGGATGCCAAAGTCTCATAGCCAATAGGGTGTCCTGGTGTGTCAAAGTTCCTTAAGGACCTCAGGGATCCCGGGCGATGCTCACACCAAGATCTTTTGAATAGGGAAGTGATTATGTACAGTGTGGAAAAGGCCAGCCCCAGTGTGCCAGAGTTCGGAGGAATCTCATGGATTCCTAGGCAGTATACACACTAGAGGGGCAGAACTTAAGAATCTAAGAGTAGAAGTGAGAGTGCTTGACATAGTTTTGAAAGAACTTGTTAAAGACAGTGTAGAGATAATACTTTTAGGAGCCAAAAGGGTTTCAGGAATAGAAACAATTTTAGGAAAATGCC
This sequence comes from Nicotiana knightiana, assembly GCA_005239525.1. NCBI lineage: Eukaryota > Viridiplantae > Streptophyta > Magnoliopsida > Solanales > Solanaceae > Nicotiana > Nicotiana knightiana. The sequence goes on from ML415044.1 coordinate 28,976, forward strand.
AGGAGTGAAAAATAGTTTTGAAATCAAGTCTGAAAAGAACAAAGATTCAACATACAACCACACAAACTCAGACTTCTCAGACTCACAACCATTCAATAATTAGTTTTACAAATAGAGGTCAAGGGGTTGGGAAAATAGAGAGAGCTTCACATCAGAAAAACATGAACATGGTCTAAGGGGAGAATATGGAACACCAACTATACAGAACAACTAGGAGTCCACTGATTCAGAGACTTAACAAGTCAGTCATGGTGAAAGGCAATTAAAACATAGAGACAGAGCGTGGGAATAGTCATACATGGGTGCATTAGTCATACCAATTAGAATTAATCAAATACATTATGAGTCTAAGACACTTACATGAGCATACTAGTTGAGGGGAGTAAACAGGAACTAAAAAAACATGAAAACAAGACAAATGAGATCTAGGCATGCTCGATTAAACACTTGAATAGGAGAGGGTTAAACTTAAACATACTGCGTAAAGCAGTAACATGAATACAATTAAATACAAAGCCAAATAACTAGTGCAGGAATAGGCATGGATTTACATAAAGGAACACATAAAGTTAAGTTTCAGAATTGAACTAGAGACATACCAGCTAAGGAAGCAAAGTGCAGAATGTAAAGCAAGTAGAGTTCCACTATCTAGACTTGGCTTTCAGCCGGCTAGACTAACAGTTAGCACAAGTAGCAGAGAAAGAAGAGAGAATTTGAGAGCGTGTGCGTATTCTGAACTAATTTTTCGTGTCCTAGAGGTAATACAAGAGTGTATATATATAGCACTTAGGGAGTGGAACAAGTAAGGTAAAGAGAATAAAAGTTCAATCAACTAAGGATCAACCAACCAAATCACAGAATCAATTCACATAGGGAGTCCGGAAAAGATCCCTTTAATTGGGGAATAGTTAATTAACGGTCATAGCAGGGTTCAATTAAGGTAATTAATCAAAATCATACCATATAGGGAGTCAGTAAAAATCCCCAAACTACCGCCCACTAATTAAGGCGAGTAAAATGGGGAAAACATGTCCAAATAAGGAAACAAGTAAAATCCCAGCATACGAGTTTTAACAAGGCAATTAACATGAAACAATTAGTAAAAATATTCAAAGAGTAGTAATTTTATAGGAAAGAATTATTTAAATCTTTAGATAGAAATCAACCAAGTAAGAATCCCAAAGGGTTTTGATTTTAACAAGAAAGAAACTGTTCAAATCCTTAACAGAAGTCAATCAAGTAGAAATCTCACAAAATACTGACTTTGACAGGGAAAATCGTTTAAGATCCTAAATAGAATAAGTTAATAGGACTTGTTCGCAGAGATAATCACAATTTCAAAACAAAAAAATTGAAGAAATAAGTGTAACACACAGAAACATTCGCGAGGATCAGTCAAGCTAGTAAAAAAAATAATTAGTTACATTTGAAAATGTTAGAAAGAAAACCCTTTTGAAAAATACTTAGGGCAAACCCTAATTTCAGAAGAAAGAAAATGGAATCGAAATAGTTAACCACAACAGGAGATCTTCAAGGGAAAACACCATATAATACTCGAACCGTTTCAGATCTACAAAGATTTAAACGGATTCGAGTAGTCGTAAACTAGGGTTTTCAGAAAAATAGTAGAGATGAAAGAAACTCGGTCAAAACTATGGATTCGAACTAAAAATAGGAGGAAACCAATACTCACAAATGAGAAGGGCCATAGACAGGCTGGTAAATAATTTTTCAGGCAGAATCCGATTGGCTTTCCTTGAGATCTCCTCAAGGAGTCGTGAAATCAAAGAGACATGGAGTATAGGAGACCAGTGGTGGTCGGAGAAGGCACAGAAACACCACAGAAGGGGGTTCTTGCCGGTGATGGCAAATAGCGTTAGGGTGAGCTTGAGAGAGAATGGAGAGGAGAAGGGATCCAAGGGCGGCCGAGTTGAGTGAATTAGGGGTTAGGGTTAGTTGGGATTAATTATGGTAAGGTTTGGTGTGAACCGTTGATCTAAAGGATCAACAACCATGATTGGACGGGGTTATTGGGTCGGGTAGGCAGGTTGGGCTTGGGGATGAATTGGGCTGGTAGTTTTTTGAGGTTTTGGGCTAATATAGTGGGTTAGGTCCGAAAAATTAAAGGAATTAAAAAGGCTATTTGTTAAATACCTAATTATTAATAAAATAATTTGTATAAAAAAATAATTAACAAATTGTAAAAATGATTTTCATGCATAAAAATGTTTTAAGACAATTACTGAACATTTAAAAAATACAAAAAGGCTATTTTCTTGTAAAATAACGTAATAATGCATACATGTGCTATAATCACAAAGTTATTGTAATTATGACCCAAAAGCCATTTGTGAAATAATTAAGGCTTAGCATAAAAATAAATAGTAGAATTAAGTCATAACTTTGTTATAAAATCATTTGTGATGCAATTAGCAATTATTTATATAAATAAAATACTGGGATAAATTAATTTTAAAAATGTAAAAATTATGAAAAAATATTTATTGATGTTAATGCATAATTTTGAAGGTATGTATGCATTTAAAAAATATTATATGGAAAAATTGGGTATCAACAGGTAGTAATAATGAATAAAAGGGTCGAACATGCTTCACTTGGTACCAACACACTTAACTACACGTTTATGATTAAAAACAAGTTCTTGGAAAGAAATCGCTCTTGTAGTGACCTTGTGACTCTTGTGTTGACTTAGGCAATCATCGAGTAGTTTAGTTGAACCATTAGTGATTTTCAATCTTGAATATAGTTGTTGTGGGCCCTCAACTCTCTCCTCTTTAACAATCCAACCGTGTGAGAGCTGAGATGTTTTATTGCAAGTCCAAGTACCCGTGCGAATGGTCTAGAACTTTTCCCGAACATGTTTCTAAGTGAAATTCTAAGTTTTTCTTGGTTTGAGAAGTGATTGTACGAACTCTGACAAGGTTCAAATATATGATCAATTCAAACAAAGGGGTATGGCTTGTAATGTGGTTGCCAAAGAAAAAGGATTATAGGCTCAAAGGGGTTAACTACGATACAAAACAATTAGGTGGGTAAAATATAGATAATTGGCTCAACAAAGAAATGCCTATATCACTTCCAAGACTGAATAAAACTTCTATTTCGCTTTGCACACACACACTTACCAACTGTTTTGTGCAATACTTATTTGGACTTAAGAAATCCAAATTGGGCAAAGTCACTCACTTACCGGGAGGTATTTAGTGGGTAATTATGTGTTGATTTATATAATACACCCCGACCAACGAAACTCGCTCTAAAGCCCACAACCCGTTGGAAAAAAACCTAGGTGGAAGTCACAGCCCTAGATCTTTTACATATTTGAAAAATAACAACAAAAACGTTAATCCCTAGTTTCGTATTGTACATGTGCAAACCGTAGTATAATTTTAGAAGTAGAATCAAAATAATGTTTGTGGAAGTGCAACTTAGACACTTTAAGCGCTTAGTCCGAATATATACCTAATCACATCTACGCTCCCTGTGGATTCGATCTCGACTCCTAGTTGGGTAATTATTATTGCAATCGACCGCTTCACAACCCCAATTTGAGGTGTGACTTGGGCGAGATCAAACAACCACATACTTGATAAACCATCTACCGACTCCATTACTCAATTATTCCTCCCCCTTTCGTCTTCTTTTTGGGATTGATCCCGACTGCTCTATTTTACGTCCATTTGGGTGCCTCTGTTATGTGCCCTTATCGAATTCACAAACTAGATAACCCCTCATCTCCTTGTATCCTTATTGGATGTAGTTCCAATCACAAAGGATATCGATGTCTTTGTCTTGATATTCAACGTGTTTATACAAGTCGATCACTTCGCTTTGTCGAATATTGCTTTCCCTATGGCATTCCACATCTTCTTCCTTCTTTCCTTAATTTTTTCATCCTCTACTTGTCATACCTCATTGCCTCAGCCCTCCCACGTTGTATCACCTACTGTAGTACACTCTAGTTCTCCCTCTTATGATGTTCTTGCTCCTCCTTCTACATCTCAAGTTTAGCTTGACCATTCTTCTATTGCTCCTCAGAGTTCTTCCCCATTGCCTTCGTCTAGTTCCACACCATTTATACCTATATCTCCTGATCATTCTGCATCAATTCCCTCCGTGCCTCCTACTTCACCATTTCCACCTCATTCTCATCATATGGTTACTAGGTCAAAAGTTGGTGTTGTTAAATCCAATCAGATGTATGCTTTACTTGCTCAGTATCTATCTGAATTACTTGTTGAGACATCTTGTTATAGTTCTGCGGTTAAGGATTCTCATTGGTGTGATGCTATGGCTAATGAGTTTAATGTTCTTCTAGCTAATCGTACATGGTCTCTTGTCCCTCGCCTTCCAAATATCAATGTAGTTGGTTGTAAATGGTCTCTTATTTACACTGCATTAGAGAGTTGTACAAATATGCTTGTATTCTTTCACAGAGAATAACTTATAAGTACATAACCCTTACCCTGTTTAGGGTAAGCTAAGCATTTGTACCAATTTTATCAATTGAGTGCACCAAATCTTAGAAAGTAGATAGTAAAATGGGCACATATATTTTATGCGGCTAAAATCATTACAATAAAGGTAAATTATTTTTAATTATGAAAATATGTAATTCTTTTTTGCACGAATTAATAAGGAAACAGACATAAATAGAAACAGAGGATGCAAAAATTAAAAAAAGAAAGAAAAGAAAAGTGAAACGGAGGAAGTATCTTGTACAAAGACTACCTTCTAAACAAGAAATTATACTAGCTACTATTATCTTTATGGAAAAATATATGAATTGGGAAAACTGTTATTTGTTTGGGGGGGGGGGGGGGGGGGAAAAATTTATTTTTTTTTTTTTTTGCCCCTTTCTTTTTTAC
>ML415044.1:41155-86271 GCA_005239525.1 Nicotiana knightiana
AACAGTATATAATATATATATATATATATATATATATATATATATATATTATATACTGTTGGAAAGGAAGGCTGTGCATATTGTGAACTGATGATTTGATTTTATGTGTTTCTTACCGCTTAAACTTGATCTATTTCCATTACTACTGAGTTGGCATACTCACATTACTCCTCTCACCCGTGTGTGCAGATACAGGTGCTGATACCAAGCGTTAGCCATCTATTCCGTGCAGAGCTGGAGTTCGGGACACAGAGGTAGCTGTTCAGCGTCTGCAACATCTCTATTTTCCCTTCTTATGTTGTATCTAGTTATTCGTCCCGAGGTTTTGTATTATAATAGTAAAATTTTTGGTATATTCCTTAGATGCTCATGACATGTTGACTCCAGGTCTTGGGAGTAGTTTTAGACGGTTTAACTGTTTGTTTTGCTTAATAGATTCAGTAATTTATTTACGTTTATGAAATGTTGAAAATGCGTTGGGATTTTGGTGAGAAACTGTAAATATGTGATTGTTGGCTAGCCTAGTTCCACGATAGGCGCCATCACGACCAGTTTAGGATTTGGGATCGTGACAAATTGGTATCAGAGCGCTAGGTTACATAGGACTCTCCGGTCATGAGCAAGTTTAGTAGAGTCTTGCTGATCGGTACGGAGACGTCTGTTCTTATGTTCGAGAGGCTGCGAAACCCATAGTTTGCGGTATTCCATCCATCCGGGTGCCGCAAAGATGTATTAGGATCTGAGACAACATTATTGGTGAAGGCGGATGAAGAGAGATATTGTGGAGTTCGTGGCTCGGTGTCTCAACTGTCAGCAGGTCAAGTATGAGCACCAGAGACCAGGTGGATTGCTTCAGAGATTAGATATTCCGGAGTGGAAGTGGGAGCGGATCACCATGGACTTTGTAGTTGGGCTCCCACAGACTTCAAAGAGGTTTGATGCTATATGGGTTATTGTGGATCGGCTGACCAAGTCCGCACACTTCATTCCTATTGGTACTACTTATTCTTCAGAGCGGTTAGATGAGATTTACATCAGGGAGATTGTCCGATTGCATGGGGTTCCAGTTTCTATCATTTATGACAGAGGTAATCAGTTCACATATCAGTTTTGGAGGGCCGTGTAGAGGGAGTTAGGTACTCAGGTCGAGTTGAGCACAACGTTTCATCATCGGACCGACGGGCAGTCGGAGCGTACTATTCAGATTTGGAGGATATGTTGCGTGCCTGTGTCATTGATTTTCGGGGTTCATGGGACTAGTTTCTGCCACTCGCGGAGTTTGCTTATAATAATAGTTATCAGTCGAGTATCCAGATGGCTCCGTATGAGGCTTTATATGGTAGGAGGTGCAGATCTCCGGTTGGTTGGTTTGAGCAGGACAAGGCTAGGCTATTGGGCGCAGACTTGATGAAGGATGCGTTGGGTAAGGCGAAGTTGATTCAGGAGCGGCTTTGCACGGCGCAGTCTAGGCATAAGAGTTATGCGGACCGGAAGTTCCGAGATGTGTCTTTCATGGTTGAGGAGAAGGTGCTACTGAAGGTGTCACCCATGAAGGGTGTTATGAGGTTCGGGAAGAGGGGAAAGCTGAGTCCCAGGTTCCTTGGGCCATTTGAGGTGCTTCAGAGGATTGGGGATGTGGCTTATTGACTTTCCATGCCTCCCAACTTATCGAGTATTCATCCGGTGTTCCATGTTTCGATGCTCCGGAAGTATGTTGGTGACCCGTCCCATATTTTGGACTTCAGCACGGTTCAGCTCGAGGGGGATTTGTTATATGAGGTAGAGCCAGTGGCTATTTTGGGTCGACAGGTCAGAAAGCTGAGGTCTAAGGATATATCTTTAGTAAAGGTTCAATGGAGAGGGTAGCCGGTGGAGGATGCCGCCTGGGAGACTGAACGGGAGATGCGGAGCAGATATCCTCACTTATCGAGACTCCAGGTATGTTTCTAGACCCCTTCGAGGACGAACATTTGTTTAAGAGGGGGTGGATGTAACGACCCGGCCGGTCGTTCCGCAAAATTAGCCCTATTTCCCCTGTTTCTACTTTGTCATATGTTTCTTAGCCTAAATATGTTGTGTTGGGTCGGTTGGTTCGGGTTCAGAGTGGTCGTGGTGAGAACTGAGAGACTTAGTCTCTTAAATTGGCTTAATAGTTGGAAAAGTCAACTGGGAGTGGACTTATTGGTAAATGACCCCGAAATGCGGATTTTATGGCTCGGGTAGCTTCGTTAGGTGATTTGGGCCTCAGGAGTGTGTTCGGAATGAAGTTTTGATGTCCGGTGTTGAATTAGGCTTGAATTGGCGAAAGTTAGTTTTTAGCGATTTCTGGTCGACAATGGAAAATAGGCCATCAGGGTCGGAATGGAATTCCGACCATTGGAGCAGGTTCGTAACATCATTTTGGATATGTGTGCAAATTTTCAGGTCAATCAGATGTGTTTTGGTTGGGTTCGGCATCATTGGCGAAATTTAGAAGTTTCAAAGTTCATAGGCTTGAATTTGATGTGATTTTGGTGTTTTTGCATTATTTTTAGTGTTTCGAAGGCTCGACTAAGTTCGAATGAGGTTATGGGATGTGTTGGTATGTATGGTTGGGGCCCGAGGGGCTCGGGATTTATTTCGGATGGTTAACGAAGGTTTGGACTTAGTAATTTGCAGCAAAGTTGCTGCTGGTGTCATTCTTCTGGTGTGGCCGCACCTGCGGATGGGTAGCCGCAGGTGCGTTGGCCGCAGGTGCGAAGGTCCTTGCACAGGTATGAAAAGAGGTCAGACTGGAGGAATCCGCAGGTGCGAGGCATGAGCCGCACCTACGAGGCCGCATGTGCGGGTGAAGCACTGCAGGTGCGAAATTGGACTTTTAATGGAATTGCGCAGGTGCGCACCTAGGACTGCAGGTGCGAAGAATTGTCCGCAGGTGCGGATTAACTGGGCAGACAATATAAATAGGTGCCTCCGCGAAATTTTGGCATTTCTTTCATCTTTGCAGGCGGGTTGAGCTAGTTTGAGAGCAAATTGAAGGAGGAATTCGAGAGTCTTCAGTGGAGGTAAGTTTACCGGATTATAAACTCGTTCCTATGCTATCTTGTGATGGACTAGGCTTGGAATTTGTGGTTAAATGGCATAAATTGGGGGTTTAGTGCTTGAGAAATTGAGACTTGTACATTAAGGAATTTAGGCGTTGTTTGTGGTCGGATTGTGATGCATTTTATATGTGTAGACTTGGGGAGGGATAAGGATTCTTGTGACGCGATTTTTATCGAATTTCGAGATGTGGGCCCGGGACTCGGGTTTGGCTAAATTTCGAGACTTGTGTCTAAATTGATAGTTTTCGATTGGGTTTTGTTCCTTTAGCATATATTGATGATGTTAATTTGGTTTTGGTTAGATTCGGAGCAATCGGGAGCCGATTTGAGGGGCAAGAGCATCGCGAATTAGTATTGTGGCCCAGTAGAGGTAAGTAATGGCTAGAAATCTTGTCCTGAGGGTATGAAACCCCGGACTTCATATTTGTCACTGTTTTTAGAATGGCGCACATGTCAGATGACGAGTATGTGGCGCGCACTGATTTTTGGATTGGACTTGGTCCCCTCCGTGGAAATTATTGAGTTGCGTATTTTTACTCTAAATCATATGTTAAATTGTGTTCTAAAACTATTGATATATTTGGGCTATAAGCCATTTTTCGGGCCTCGTGCCGACTTGTTTAGACCCCTTGGGGGCTTTTTATTGCTATTTCCTCACTTTTGATTTATGATTTACACTCAGTCATGTTATGTTTAATTGATTTTGAAACTCAGCCTTATTTACACTGTTTTGAGATATAAAATGATGTTTTCGGGTCGAGTACCTTGTTTTACTGATACGCCCGAGGGGCTTTTGAGAGTTTCTGACTGAGTGAGTCCGATGGCCTGATTGTGAGGTTATGATATGCCACAAGGTGGCTTGATATTAGCGCTTGGGCTGAAGGAGCCCCTCCGGAGTCTGTACACACCCCTAGCGAGCGCAGGTACCTATTGAGTGTGAGTGTCGAGTGAGTAGTAACTGGGAGGCATGAGTGACAGTGAGGTTGCCCGAGGGGCTGATTCTGAGTGGCTGTAAGGTATGCTGAGTTATGTTCTGCCCGAGGGGCGATTTATGATTCATGTTTTTGCCCGGGGGGCTATTTATGACTTATTTCATTTTACACTAAATTCTTCAGGTATTTTTATTTTTGAAATTGTTGGAAAACACATTTTTCAAAGGATTTTACTGAAGTTGGCTTTTAAGGAATGGTTGTATCATATATATATATATATATATATATATATATATATATATATATATATATATATATATATATATATATACTGTTGGAAAGGAAGGTTGTGCATACTGTGAACTGATGATTTCATTTTATGTGTTTCTTACCGCTTAAACTTGATTTATTTCCATTACTACTGAGTTGGCGTACTCACGTTACTCCATGCACCCCTGTGTGCAGATACAGGTGCTGATACTGAGCGTTAGTCATCTATTCCATGCGAGCCGGAATTCGGGACACAAAAGTAGCTATTCAGCATCCTCAGCATCTCTTTTTTTCCCTTCTTATGTTGTATCTAGTTATTCATCCCGAGGTTTTGTATTATAATAGTAGACTTTTTGGTATATTCCTTAGATGCTCATGACATGTTGATTTCGAGTCTTGGGAGTAGTTTTAGACTTTTTAACTATTTGTTTTGCTTAATATATTCAGTAATTTATTTACGTTTATGAAATGTTGAAAATCCGTTGGGATTTTTGTGAGAAATTGTAAATATGTGATTGTTGGCTAGCCTAGTTCCACGATAGGCGCCATCACGGCCGGTTTAGGATTTGGGTTCGTGACAGACACAATCTCATTCTGGATATTGAAGGGGAGCAACATATAAGATAGTGTTTACCCTTAAAATCAGATAGCAATTAAATTTATAAGTGGTTTTAAGGAAATGTGATTTCACTTGGTACAAACTGAGAAATATGAAAATCGATATTGGAAATTGATTGTAAATAGAAATAAAGCAAACCAATGTAATGCACAACTTTTTCCCTCGAGCTATGTCTCCCTCGAACTAACTGAGTATGCTATTGAAAAGTATGAATTGAACAACAGAGTATGAAAGCTTAAGAGAGAAAATCTAATATTGCTTCATTATGCTTGAATGTGATGTGTTTACAAATTATTAAACCTTCTCTTTATATAGTGGAGGAGTTCTACTTATGGTATAATTCAAAATATAGAAGGAAATCCATGATTGGCTAATTAACCGGTCTTGACTCGATACGTGTCGAGATTTTTGCTACAATCCTTGCCTGATCACGGATATATTGGCTTTTAGTTATTCAACTCAGCGGGCTTCCTTCAATCTCGCTCGATCTCTATCCTGCTCGGTGTCGATATCGATCAGTCTCTGAATCAAGAGCTTGGCAATCTATCTTCGTGGCATGGTCAGACATAATCATGGGGTCGAACCTTGGCCTACCATCACGGTCTCGTTTAACCATATAAAAAGGGCAAGCCCAATTTTGACCGTATACAGATAGTCCCCTCGTTTGTTGGAGAGTAATGATAATAAACGATTTGAGCCCTCGATCTTCACCTCGGTACATCATGACGTAAGCATCCTGTCGTAAGCGGCAGAGGTGATCAAAAAATCTGGTTGATACAGTTTCCCAGGTATTTATTCAGTCAACGGTCGGCCCCTACAATCTTTGAACCATCGTTGTGAAACCAATAAATAACCTTCTTCTTTATTCTTCCAAACTTTACTTTCAAATCTTCTTCATTCTAATGTTCAGTGTTCTTTGCCTTCTTCAAAGCTTCTTATTTTCATATCTTCGAGTTGTCTTGCTTGCTTTATCCCAAAACACCAAGTGTTCTTTTTCAACAACTATTCTTCTTTGCCCGTAAAAACTACATGGATAAAACATCAAAAACTATTCCGCAAAAAGAAGTTGCCTCCTCGTCCCGGCCGACCGGCGAGGAACTAGCGGCCGAGCCACACCCCGAAGAGTTCTATCCTGGGGGTGTGTCATCGATTCCAACCTCAAGGTTGAGAAAACCTCCTCGATTCCTGGTCGATGCGAGCCGGTATCGAGGTATATATGCTCGATACCCAAAAACCTCCTAGACCAGGTTAAGAAAGATTACAACTGGGGAAACAAACATGTGGTTGTGCCGGCTCTAGAAGAAGCAATCACCACTCATGTGGAGGGGTTCCTAAGTGTTTACACTTATCCCTTCACGATGGGTCCCCTCGATCCGATCATCATAGACTTTTACAAGAAATACGAGGTGACCCTTGGCCAAATTCACCCCTCTTTCTGGAGGATCGTGATACTACTCTGTTACTTTGTGAGAAAAATCGACGGGCTTCCCTTCACCCTCGACCACCTCATACGACTGTATAGCCCTTGACTCTATCGAGGTTAGCTGATAAAGCTTCAACGTCGGGCTACCAAGGCACCTTTCTTGAGCATAGATGAAGACAAAGACCGGGCTGGATGGGCCGGTTTGTTCGAGTGAAACACCACGAACCTAATCCCGGCTGAGAGTATGCCCTCTTTTGAGAAATGGAATATGAAACGTGAGTATGATTCAATCCTTAATTTCTGTTCATTGTCTTTACTGTTTCATTCTTTCTTATCGTCATTCTACTTGATGCAGCCGTTGCCTAGATGTCGGGTGCAGTTCCCCAGCTCGAGAACTGGGTTAGAAGCCTAGTATCGATTTCAACACATGCCAAGCGCGCATGGAACGATTTGTCAAAGGGTTGGTGGGAAGCTAGTAGTCACGGTAACCCATTTTTCCCTACTTAATAATTTGACCATTATCCAAATACTTTCCTGGGCTTACTCATTTTTTTTCTTTTGTAGGTCTCGGGAAGGAGGTGATGATGAGGCCTCCGTCCGGTGATGAAAAAGTTTCACAACCTATCTCGAAGCCGGCGAAGGAGAATAACAGAAAAAGGGCTTCGAACTCCAAGGGGCAGAAACCCAGAATGAGAACAACTCGCAAACCCAACGGGAGCATTATCTCTCTGTCTTTGGAGTCAGTCCAACGGCTAAGGGAAGAAGAAGAAGATGAAGAAAGAGAAGACGATTCCGAGTTGGTCGCCCGTATGCGAGCTGCCATCGTGACCGAAAGAGCTACGGAGCTAGTGTGAGATGAAACTACTTTACCCCGACCTGATGAGATCTAGGGAAAAAATTTGGCCGAAGTCCCCGAGCCAGAAAAGCTGAAGATGCTTCACCTCAGGGTGAGAAGGCGATTGAGGAGGCGATGGATGCTATCGTAGAAACTGGGCTCAAGGTTCCTCGAGACGAAGGCGGTGCCTCCAAGGATTTACTCGGGGTGATAGAAATCGGAGACTCCCCCTTGTTTCCTTCATTCACTGAGGCAATGATACAGGAAGTTTAGGCCAGGAGACTTGCCACGGGGAAGGAGCCCATGGAGATGAGGATCCTTTCCGTGGTTATTTTGTTAGGGTAGAAGATGTCGCTGATATGAGTGATTTGGAGGTACCGAGAAAGAGCTCGAGAGAAGCTTCCGCAAGCTTTAAATTGACCAATCAGTTTACGGCCCCCAGTGCCAATCCCGACCGTAGGAGATCAATAACCGTCTCGGTCCCGGAGAATGCTCGGGTTCTTTTTGCCCCCGTAGGGGTGGCTAGCTATCTCCGATATTTTATCACAGAAGAAGACCAAGCGCAGATGGATGAGGTGGGAGCACCAAACTCAACGGGCTCTAAACCGGGTAATCCCAAATTTCCTTAATGGTATCAATTTTTGTACTTATACTTTTTGTCCTTTATATAACTCTTTTTTCTATGTTTGTAGGCTTCGGTGCTTCATCATGAAGCTCTCTTCCGATCCCGAGGGGAGATGAGCCAATATGAGGCCGAGATCCGAGGGCTCACTGAGGAAAAAGATGCCTTCAAACTTCTCACTGAGCAAAGAGAAGGGGAAGCAAAAGTCCTCCGTCCTGAGCTAGAAGTGGCTTAGACTGAACATGCTAAACTAGCCGAGCAGGTAAGAAGAATCTTTGAAGTTAATGACACTAACTCGGGTGTGGTGGATAATGGTTCGATCCCGCAGTCCAACAAAAGCTCGATATGATCAGGCAAATTTGAGAGGAAGTAGACGCAGTGAAGGCCGAGGTCTAGGCCTGGAAAAAGAATATGGATCACCTTGCCTCAGAAAAGGAGACTGCCCGAACCCAGCTGGCCTCGACTGAAGTCCAACTCAGAAGCATGAAGAAAATTGAGGAACTCCAGTCTTGGTTGGATTCGACAATTTCAGATTAGGAGAAGCTAGTTACGGAACTTGGAGCGGCCAAATCGGAGGTCAAAACAACCAAAGCCCACACTGATGCAATAGTGGCTATCTATCAGACCGATGCTGAAAGTGATCAGGTCTGAGCAAAAGAAGTTGCCGAGGCTGCTCAGGCTCGAGCAAATTGGGTTGTGGAGCATGGTAAATTCCAATCTCGAAGGGAAACTCTCAAGGATATCCATGCTCGTGGCTTCGATCTTACAGTCAAGATAGAGAGCTCTAAGGATCTTGAAGCTGAAGCCAGAGGGTTATCCTATCCTAATGACGACCATTCTAAGAGCCTGAGCGGCTCTGAAAGTGGAGAAGGCTCCGAGAGTGAAGATGTTGCTCCTGGAGAAGACTAGGCCCTTTAGGATTTATATATTTTGTGTTTCTTTTAAGGTTGTTTCGGTTTTTTGTAGAGAATTTTCATCGGACCATGTTGCCTTTGTAAATGATTATTGAGATATATATAAAAACCTTTCTTCCCTTTTACCTTGTAAAATTATGAAGTTGCATTCTAAGGTCTGAGGTTGAGACGATTTGCCTGGAATCAAATCAGTATAGCCCTTAGGCTTTATAATCGAGTGAGTGCTTTCTCGAACTCGAAGTAAGGTAACCCTTAGGTTTTCTAGTTGAAGGAGGATGATCTCTCGAACTCGAAGTAGATACAGCCCTTAGGACTTTGTATTTTTTGTATTAGGCCGATCTTGCCGTTGTAAAAAGATTGTTTATATAACTATGGCTTTCTCCTCTTTTCGGCTTGAAATTTTTTTTATCATTTGTGTTTACAAACTTGGAATGCCTTAGCACAAAATAATAAGGAATTGTCCGGGAGTTCGAAAAACCTTTGCATTTATTAGAGTTTTGATGCTCGTTATTATCGAAGCCTTTTATGACTTTGCCGGTGGTAGCCTTTACAACCGGTTATGAAAGAATTCGAAGGCCTATTTTGTTATAGAATTTGGACGTCTCCGAACCATGTTAATACGGCCGTAGCCTCTTAGTAAGGGATCTGCTCGTTGTGCATATTTTCTCGTTTACTTCGAGCTTACCTGAAGTAATAGTCCCCGAGTGGGGTGGCCGTGGCCTTTAAAATTAGAGGATTGCCTAAAAGGTCTTATGACCTCGAAGTTTCAATAATTCGATCTTGTTCAAATTTACTTTTCTGACGGCAGTCCCCGAGCGTGGGGGTGATTGTCCAAACTCTGGTTATGATCGGCCCTTAAGCCCTTTTCCATAATAGATCGAGAGCATGAAATTGTAAAGGTGAAAAGTTTTTCTAAGGCATGAGATATTGGCAAGGAAAAATACTTCTCTTTATAAATGATTATACATGCGTACATGTTCTATGTCAGGGCTCGAGCAACTTATGCGGGCACGGTTCGTTTGACCGTTTGGCCCTTAAAAATTTTACCTATCTAGACCCCGCTGCTATGAAGTAATTTTCTCTCAATAAAGTTGACATTCGATGGCAATGCCCCCTATTATTCGAGGTTGATTGCAAAGAAGCCTCAGATGCTGTTGAATTATTCTAAGTTAGCACGATCAATGGTTGCCTCATTAAAAACCTCGCCAAAAAATCCATTTGGGAAAAAACCAGTCTAAGGGTAAAAGAGTGCAACGCGTACTTCCAGACCTAAAGACTTTGTGTCAAAAAAATATATCGTCGTTCCTGGTTAAGTACCTGGAAGAGTTGGTCTAAAATGGAAATGAAAATGTAAAGGAGGTTGTACCTTAGCAGTAGTGTCGTTTTAAGTGTGATACATTCCAATTGTTCGATAGTTGTTCGTCGTTCATCGTGCCGAGCTTGTAGGATCCTTTTCCGATGACTTCGAGAATCTGGTATGGTCCTTCCTACTTCGGACCCAGTTTTCCTTCATTTAGATTTCGGGTGTTGAGGGTGGATTTTCTTAGCACCAAGTCACCGATGTTAAAATGTCGAAGATTGTCTCTTCGATTGTAGTACCTTTCGATCCGCTGCTTTTGGGTGGCCAATCGGACGAGGGTGGCTTCACGTCTTTCGTCCAAAAATTCTAGGCTCGTATTCATGGCCTTGTTATTTGACTCTTCTGTTGCATATTGGAACCTAATGCTAGGTTATCCGACTTCGAACGGGATTAGAGCTTCGGCGCTATAAGCTAATGAGAATGGTGTTGCTACGGTGCTGGATTTCGGTGTTGTGTGATATGCCCATAGAACCTCGGGTAGTATTTCTCTCCATTTCCCTTTGGCATCGGTCAATATTTTCTTTAGATTTTGGATGACGGTTTTATTGGTCTATTCGGCTTGTCCGTTTCCAGTGGGATGATAAGGCGTTGATATGATCCTTTTGATCATGTGATCTTCGTGAAATTTAGTCACCTTGCTGCCGATGAACTGCTTTCCATTATCACACACAATCTAGGACGGCATCCTGACCTCCTTTTCTCTGACTTTTTGGAAAGCATGTGCTTCAACCCACTTAGAGAAATAATCAATCATATACAAAATAACTGAGCCTTATTTGGGGACGATGGAAGAGGGCCGACGACGTCCATCCCCCATTTCATGAACGGCCAAGGGGATAAGACCGAATAGAGCAGTTCCCCGGTTTGATGAATCATCGGCACATGCCTTTGGCATTTGTCGCATTTTCGAACGAACTCCTTTGCATCTTTCTCCATATCGATCCAATAGTACCCGACCCTGATTACTTTGTGGATCAATAATTCGGCAGCATAACAATTTCCGCTCGTGCCCTCGTGGACTTCTCTTAGGACGTATTTGATATCCCGGTCCTAGACATATTGCTAACAGACCATCGAACATCTTTCTAAATAGTGTTCCGTCTTCGGACAAGATGAACCGTGTTACCTTTGTGCGCAGAGCTCTCTACTCCTTTGGATCTGATGAAAGTCTTTCGTTCTTCAAATACTCTATGTACTTGTTTCTCCAACCTGAGGTCAAACTTGTGGAATTTATCTCGGCATGACCTTCTTCGATCACCGATATCATGAGTTGTACGACAGTCCCTGAGTTGAGTTCATCGTCTTCGACCGATCACCCTAAATTTGTAAGGGCATCGGCCTCGTGTTCTGTTTTTGAGGTACATGTTGCAATTTCCATTCCTTGAATCGATGTAGAGCCACATGTAATTTACCCAGGTATCTTTGAATTCGGTCTTCTCGGACTTCAAAGGTCCTGTTAACTTGGTTTACCACGAGGAGGAAATCACACTTGGCCTCGATGACTTCCGCTCCCAAGATTTTAGATAATTCGAGACCTGCAATCATGGTCTCATACGCGGCCTCATTGTTAGTCAATTTTGTAGTCTTGATAGTTTTTCTAACTACGTCACATGTGGGTGGTTTTAGTACGAGGCCTAGCCCGGACCCCTTCGTGTTCAAAACACCGTCCGTAAAGAGGGTCCATACTCTCGAGGATGTGCCCAATTTAATTAATAGTTCTTTTTCAACCTCGGGTATGAGGGCCAGCGTGAAGTCAACCACAAAGTCTGGCAAGATTTGAGACTTGACGGAGGTTCGGGGTTGATATTCAATATCGTACCCACTGATTTCTATGGCCCATTTGGCCAATCGACCCGAAAGCTCGGATTTGTGCAAAATATTTCGAAGTGGAGAAGCTGTTACAACACATATTGGAATACATTGAAAATATGGCTTTAGTTTCCTAGAGGCACTTATTAAAGAAAGCGCTAATTTTTCTAAGTGTGGATATCTGGTCTTCGCCTCACCTAAGGTCCGCCTAACATAATAAACAGGGAATTTCATACCTTGTTCTTCTCAAACCAAGACTCCACTTACCGCTATCTTCGAGACTGCCAAATACAAGTAAAGCTGCTCGTCCACTTTTGGAAAAGGAGTGTGAAGCAGCGGCGGGCTCCATAAGTACCGCTTTAGTTCCCCCAAGGCCTGTTGGCATTTCGGAGTTCATGTAAAATTACTCTTCTTCTTTAGTAGCGAGAAGAATCGGTGGCTCCTATTTGAGGATCTCGAAATGAATCGCCCTTGGGCGGCTATGCGCCTTGTTAGCCTCTGCATGGCCTTTACATTATCTACTACCGTGATGTCCTCGATAGCTTTGATTTTATCGGGGTTGATCTCGATCCCCCAATTGGATACCATGAAGCCAAGAAACTTGCCTGAGACGACTCCGAACGCACACTTTTCTGGGTTGAGCTACATATTGTACTTCCTCAGTATATCGAAAGTTTCTTGCAAATGCTTCAAATGATCCTCTTCTCGCAGGAACTTAACTAACATGTCATCAATATAAATATCCATTGATTTTCCTATTTGTTCCTCGAACATTTGGTTTACTAGGCGTTGATAAGTTGCACCAGTATTTTTTAGTCCAAACGACATTACATTATAACAATAAATACCATACATAGTGATAAAGGAGGTCTTTTCCAAATCCTCCGGGTTCATATGTATTTGGTCGATCCAGAGTAGGCATCGAGAAAACTGAGAATCTCGCGGTCGGCCGGGGCATCGATCATACGATCGATATTAGGAAAAGGAAAAGAATCCTTAGGGAATTCTTTATTCAGGTCTTTATAATCCACGCACATTCTAAGTTTATTCCCCTTCTTAGGGACTACCACTATGTTTCTAACCATTCGGGATACTTTACTGCCCGAATGGATCCTATTTTGAGAATTTTGGTTACCTCGTCCTTGATGAAGGAATGCTTGACCTCGGACTGGGACCTTCTTTTTTGCTTCACTGGATAAAACCTCGGGTCCAAGCTTAATTTATGGGTAGTGATTTCCGGTGGGATCCTTGTCATATCAAGATAGGACCAAGCAAAGTAATCCATGTTAGCTAAAAGGAATTAAATAAGTTTTTTCCTGAGCTCAGGTGTTAATCTCGTGCCCAGGTATATCTTTCCTTCAGGCAGATGCTCGATCAGTATGACCTGTTCCAGCTCTTCGACCGTTGACTTGGTGGCGTCAGATTCATCGGGAATTATGTAGGATTGAGGGATCCAATAATCGTCATCTTCATCGGTCCCTTTCTTCTCTGATTGGGTCGAGGCCAGTATTTGTGGTTGCTATTTGGCCTTCTTTTTTCCCTTCAAATTCAATCCCTTTGCAGATGAGAGTGCCGATATCGGTATCACTTCGTCGACTGCAAACATCTCCTTAGCAGCTGGCTGCTCCCCGTATACCGTTTTGACTCTCTCTGGTATCGGGAACTTTAGAACCTGGTGAAGGGTCGAGGGTACTGCACTCATGTTATGGATCCATGGCCTTCCGAACAAGGCGTTATACCTCATATCACCCTCGATCACGTGGAACTTTGTTTCTTGGATGGTCCCGGCCACGTTCACTAGAAAAGTAATCTCACCTTTGGTGGTTTCTCATGCCATGTTGAAGCCATTAACTACTCAGGCTGCAGGCACAACTTGATCCTATAAGCTGAGCTATTCTATGACCCTTGATCGAATAATGTTGGTCGAGCTACCTAGATCAATCAAAACACGTTTAACTTTAGTTTTCTTCATAAGAACAAATATTACTAGTGCTTCATTGTTGGGTTGTAAGATCCCCTCTGCATCCTCGTCGTTGAAAGACAAGGTCCCTTCCGGTACATAATCCCGAGTCGGATTTTCCCTTGTGATCGACACCTTGGTGCGCTTAATATGGGCCCCTAAGGAATATCGACCCCTCCGACAATCATGTGGATTACGTGCTGCGGATACTCTGTCTCATTATGTCTCTTCGAATGTCTGTTCTTGAAATGGTTCTTAGCCTGATCACTTAAGAATTCTCGAAGGTGCCCCTCGTTGAACAATCGGGCTACCTCCTCCCTCAGCTGTCTGCAAAACTATGTTCTATGACCATGGGTGCCATGATACTTGTACATTTGATTAGTATTTCTTTGGGTCGGATCGGTCTGCAGAGGTCGAGGCCACCTGGTGTGTTTGATGCACCCGATGGCTGATACAATAGCTGACGCATCAATGTTAAAGTTGTATTCCGATAGTAGTGGTGCTTCTTTGGGCTCAACATTCCTGTCGAAACCACTCTTACTCTTGAGCCCTCGAGATCTCTGTCCTCGATCATTTCTTCTATCACGTCGAACGGGGTTGTGTCCAGGATCATTGTTTCTCCGATCTCCACCATATGGATGATATCGATCTATGTTTGACCGTTGTTCCCGGTCAATATCCCTTTTAGCTCTGTCGACGGGACTGATTGGATAAACAGACTTGGAAGGAATTCCCAACTGGTCATCTTCGACCCTAATCTTTGACTGGTACCGATTATGCACATTGGCCCAGGTGACAACTGGATATTCGATCAAGTTCTGCTTTAACTGTTGCGAGGCTACCGAATTTCGTATGTTTAGCCCCTGAGTGGCCTGAACGGCCAAATCATGGGCAACTGGTGGTATATCCATGTGTTCCATTTGGAACCGAGACACCAACTCTCTAAGCATCTCGTTGTATTTCTAATTCACTTTGAAGAGGTTCGAATTTCTAGTCTCGACCTTTGGCTCCGGTGTGTGCGTTAACGAAGGAATCTGCGAGGATGGCAAAAGAATCATGGGAGTTGGATGGAAAAATATGGTACCATATCATCACTCCTTTTTTTCACGCCCCAAAATCGAGGGACGCGACCGGTACTCAATCGGGTGACCCCAGTCAAGCGAACCTGATTTGCCTTTCCTACCCAACGCGCTTCCTCGTGTTTATATCATCCATTATTTATGTGAAACAGTGAGATAAGCTTAAAAGTGTGTGATTACCACAATAAACCCAATTTTTTCTCATTTTACATTATTATACTAGATTTCCCAAAACATACATAATAGATACAACACTTCCCAATACGGACCACGATTACGAGAAAATACAACCACTACCCAAAAGTATATACATACACCCACATAGTGTCTACATAGCCTTTAAGAGTACTAGGAGTTTATACAATACTTGCCGGCAACAAGGCCCCGGCTATACCTTACAATACATAATATACTCAAAAGGAGATGGCATGAACTACACATGGCCCCGAGAGGAAGTGGGGCTCACCAGTACAGCTGAGAAAGGATGAGGAGAAAGCACCACTAACGGCGAGCTAAGAAACCTGCTATGGACCCACCTACATCCATATAAAAAGATGTAGCGCCCCTGACAAAAGGGACGTTAGTACTGTGGAATAGTACTAGTATGTATGGACAAACTTTATCCCAAGTACAATCAAACAATACACAATTAAGAGACATTAATAGAACCAATCAATCAATGCACGTGGAAAGAAACAACCAAAATCAACAAGTTTCACAATGTCTCCTTTTTCCCCTTTCAACATCACCATATTCAAGAGTTTCCCGGATTTTTCATTTCGATAGTGATAATGATCACATTCCATCCTTATTATCTCGGCCACCCTTATTACCTCACATCTCATCAAACTTATTACTTCGTGTTGCGGCGCGTAACCCGATCCCACCTGACAATCATATTTCATAACAGCAACCACAAATAATTACATCACAAGAATTATCATTTCAAGGAATCACAAGTTCACGTCCACCATTCATATATTTGGGCCCAAGGCACAATAATTCTCCCTAAGTAGTAATTCATATACAAGGCATTGCCATAATTGCTTAACTCATTCACATCATTTCACAATACCCATTTTCATTACCTATCACGCACGGTTTTCCTTAGCCATTATATACATTCCCACACTTGGGCACATTAACCTTCTTTCATTCATTAACACATACTTTCATATCGATACCCTCGAGCATTTACGAGCTTTGCACATAATAAGATAGGCACATCAAAACACTTTTCACAGTCTCATATAGTACAGTAGTATGGCAATCAACTAGGACAATCAGAGAATAGAATCTTACGTCTCAATACATTTGAACAGTCAATTCACATGTTTTCAAACAAGGTACACATACCGTATGCTCGGACCCAACAAGAGGATTCTACAAAGGTTAAAGTTAGCCATACATACCTCGAATCGAGATTGTTTTTCCTTAATTTCTATCTCAAATCACCGGACCTTCTAGCACCTTCAATATAATTCACAATGCGGCACATTTAAACTTAGAATTAGGAATCATGAACATGTCTTGAACTCATTTGAGCTTTCTATCAAACATTGGGTGTTCTTCCAGATTAAATAACCCCTTTTTAGTGAAAGGTTGCTCCAACCTAGTTTCCTTTACTAGATTATGATAAATTGGGTACATGCATGCAAGATTCTTAACCTCATCTTTATGAACTATCCTACCCAGGTTTCATTTTAACAAAAATCTGGAAATTAAGGTTAATGAGGTAGAAGCTTACCTCTTAGAGTGAAGAAATTTGTGTCCTACTTGATTAGTTCCAAGCTTGAGCGATGAAGGAAGACCAATTTGATGAAGTTAGGACTTCCTCTCTCTAGAACCCACTCTTTCCTCTCTCTAATATATCAGAAAATTGTTAAAAATTGAAGGGGAGGGGTGTTTTATTGAACTGGGGTCGGGTTTTAAAAAATTAGAAAAATAGGGCCCGACACAAGAATGCAGTCAGGAATGCGATCGCATTCCTGACATGCGGTCCACATAATCGACCGCATAATGGCCCTCGATTCTTCTTGGCATCTGTTATTTTGGCACAAATCTTTTTGGTTCTTAAAAAGAAACAGTGATTGGCTAAAATTAAAAACACACTGCCCAGGTATGCGACCATTGTGCGGTCCGCATACACGTTATTTGATCTCATAATGCGTCGCATAACTTACCTCCCAAAATCAAAGGCAACAATGCGGCAGATATGCGGTCCGCAGAACTGAAATGCGATCGCACATTAGACCGCATAGTTGAACTCAAATGGGGCAGTGATCTGCCCGTGTATGCGACCATTATGCGGTCCGCATACACGTTATGCGATTGCATAGTGCGTCGCATAACACCTACTTTCTAGAAAATTTTATTCTTTAAGTCTTGTGGTACTTTTTACTCAATTTAGGTCCGTTTTAAAAATTTCCACGATAAAAATAGCTCGGGGACTCATTCGGGAATTATTTTAAAACGAGAAAATTTTACGGGTCTTTACACCTTTGATAAGGTCTACCCGAATTTCTTCAGCAATATGGGCGCAATCTCTTCGTCCTCTAGATCGTTCCCCTTAATTGTGCATGTGTAAGAAGTGAGATGCTAGTTGGGGTCGGTAGTTCAATTGTACTTGGGAATTTATGGCATGTGGAATTTCTTTGAAATAGGCTTAGGAGCCGCGCTCGGGGGAAAGGGCTTTTGCACGAACTTCATTGAATCCAAACCCTTCAAAATCGGTGGTGCCCCCAAAAATTTGATCAACTCTGGGGTTATATGTTTCCACTTTCTTGTCATTTGCTTCAATCTTCTTCTCCCCCGATTCAATTCGCTTTGTCAGCTCCTCAAGCGTCTTCATGATAGTGGGGTCGGTCCCTGATTAATTTTTGTTTGATCTTCCCGGCACTGGTTCAGCCCTATGAACAAATTCATGTGATGGCTCGGGTTTGACCCTGCTCGGTGCATGGTTCTAATTTTGGAGTTGTGCCATTTCAGCTTGTTGAGCATCCAACAAAATATTGTTCAAAGGCTGATTCCACCTTTTTCGCGCCCTGCGCGTTTTGGCCGACTGATCGAACATCTCTGCAGAAGCTATTTTCGGGATCGACATCCAGATTTGCATTAAGGGAAATATGGGAATTGACGTCGATGGGGTCTGCAACCGGAACCCCTCGAGGTCAACTGGAGGCACCTCATTTCCTAGGGCGGATATGTTGTCGTTTTCGCCATGAAAACCAAGGCCATTACCGATGTGTGTGAGTACTGCTTGAGAGTTCGACATGCTGATCCTGGAATCAAAAACGCTTACAAGAAGAAGTGTAAATCAATGTGTGTTACGAAAATTAGTACCTGGAAATCACAATTATCCTTAGCCCCACGTTGGGCGCCAAACTGTTTACCATTTAAATTTATAAGTGGATTTAAGGATATGTGATTTCACTTGGCACAAACTGAGAAATATGAAAACTGATATTAGAAATTAACTGTAAATAGAAATAAAGCAAACCAATGTAATGCACAGATTTGGCCCTCGAGCTAAGTTGCCCTCAACCAACTGAGTATGCTATTGAAAAGTATGAACTAAACCACAGAGTATGAAATCTTATGAGAGAAAATGTAATATATTGCTTCGTTATGCGTGAATGTGATGTGTTTACAAATGATTAAACCCCCTCTTTATATAGTGGAGGAGTTCTACTTGTGGTACAATTCTAAATATAGAAGAAAATCCCATGATTGGCTAATTATCTTGTCTTGACTTGATACGTGCCGAAATTTCCGCCACGATCCTTGCCCGATCACGGATATCTTGGCTTTTATTTATTCGACTCCTCAAGCTTCCTTCGATCTCGCTCGATCTCTATCCTGCTCGATCTCGACCTTGGCTGGTCTCGATCTCGATCGATGCCTGAATCACGAGCTTGGAAATCTATCTTTGTGTCATGGTCTGATATAATCATGGGGTCAAACCTTGGTCTGTCATCCCGGTTTTGATTAAGCATACAAAAAAGGGCAAGCCCGATTTTGACCGTATACACGTAGATGGTAGGAAAATGGCGATCACTCATTTTGGTGGGATAAATAGACAGGCTTTGGACCACGAGCAAAGCATAACCAATATTACGATCTAGATCTGGAGGAAAGGAAAACGTAGTTGATGTCTACCAAAATGAAGGGTGGAATAATAATACCAAGTATTGCCTTTATAAATTATTCAACATAATTATTGTCAGAAATTTCCAGGATAAGCCAACATGCATGCTAGTACGTAGTGTACAGGTACTAGCATATATGTGATCTTCTAGATTTAAAGAGACTAAAATATATGTGATCAGCCAAGCCATTTACTTGATATCACTGATCCTTGTAATAGATGAAGGGTTGAAGCACAAGTCAAGTTCAACCAGCTGCGCAAAAGGATCCGGGAAAATGAGGATGATCACCAGAAGATACATGAGTCCACCAAAAGACAGATCAAGGAATAGAAGGACATGGCTATCAACGCCAACAAGAGGCTGGGGTACTTGGAACGA
The DNA here is from genome assembly GCA_005239525.1 of Nicotiana knightiana. NCBI lineage: Eukaryota > Viridiplantae > Streptophyta > Magnoliopsida > Solanales > Solanaceae > Nicotiana > Nicotiana knightiana. The sequence goes on from ML415044.1 coordinate 60,588, forward strand.
GGTATAATCGATTTGGAAGAAAAGTTCATCAAAAGAGTTGAAGATTGTCAAAAGGCTGAGGGAGTTGCACAGGGATACCTAGCCATAACTTACCTGTTGCTGGGACTTCACGAGCTGGGAAAGCTGCTCGAAGGAAGCAAGAATGCCGAATCTGGGGAAGGTTCTTCTGGGACCAAGTAGATCGGAATGTCTTTATTTTTTCTACCGATGTAACAATGCCAATGGCCATTAGTGAATTTTATTTCTATCATTTTGTGATTTGTCTATTTTTATTATCAATAAAATGAGGCATTTAGCAATTTAAGTTCTCCAAATCAATTTGTCGCTAGGCCTACCTCGGGCACAAAGAGGTTCCCAACTTAGGACACACTTTTATTTCCGCATTATGTGTTTAAATACTGCAATACTCTTTTCAGGATCCTCACTGACTTGGTTACCTTTTATTTTTATTTTTTCTTACGCCTCTCCCAAAAGGTTAGTTCGTGCATTCTGGCATCATCAGCCTATCGTACCAGATCCAATGGCCCTCCACCTACACCTCCCCCAGTCCTCCTAAGGGCAAAGACAAAGGCAAAAGTAAGATAGAAGAGTACAACGACATCAGAAAGGAGAATGTGATTGAACGGGTAGAGGCCACTGATGGCCGAGGTATTCAGGTCCTGCATGAGAACATGTCACCACTTGAACAGAAATTGCTGAAGTTTCAGGAAGAACTCGATCAAGTCCGGAATCTGGCAATTTGTCATTTTCCCTCAACGTCCCTGACGTCAACCTTCCAAATGCTCAAAACCCCGCACCTCCACAAAATATCCCATGACATCAAAATCATCCCGCACCTCACCATCACACCACTCCCCCAAAGAACCAAACTCTCCCGACGCAGTGCAATGCTTGCCACATCTCAATTAACACTCCGCTACTAATCTCAGAACCCCAAAACCCCACAAAAGACCATTTCCACACCTATAACAATCCCATATATGTGGAAACCATGACCCAATCCACTCCGCCTATCCCACAGGCATCCGAGTATGACGAAAAGGATTTACTTATCAGGAACCTGGCCGAGCAGCTTAGGAAACTGACCAGCCGAGTCCAGGGTGTTGAAGGAACCAAGGGTATTGAAGGGTTGAATTATGAAGATCTTTGTATCCAACCTGATGTCGAACTGCCCGAGGGGTACAAACCTCCAAAGTTCAAAATGTTTGACGGTACCAGTGATCTGAGAGTCCATCTAAGCACCTATTGCGACAAATTGGTTGGCGTAGGAAATGATGAAAGTATCCGCATGAAGCTGTTCATGAGGAGTTTAAAAGGAGATGCACTGTCTTGGTACATCAGCCAAGACCCCAAGAAATGGTCAAACTTGGTAAGAATGTCGTCTGATTTCATGGATAGGTTTAGATTCAACACAGAGAACGCACCAGATGTGTTCTACATTCAAAATTTTAAGAAGAAACCTACAGAATTCTTTCGCGAGTATGCTACTCGCTGGAGGTCCGAAGCCGCTAAAGTCAGACCTGCTCTAGAGGAAGAACAAATGCACAATTTTTTTGTCCGGGCTTAGGACTAATGATGGTTGAGGGCCACAAGTTCTCTGACATCATCACATTGGGTGAGCGGATATAAGAAGGTATTAAAAACGGTATGGTTACAAATTTTGAAGCCTTGCAAGCCACTAACAAGGCTCTACAGTCCGGTGGTGTTCTTAAGAAGAGAGATGTGGGAGCCGTAATAGTTGCACAAAGAACCAAGTCCCCGCTCAAATACCAAACCTATCCGACACCTCCACTCACGCATCATCCAACCCCGAATTACCAAGCACCCTCACAAAATTACCAAACTCCACCACCTTCCTACCAAGCTCCACCACCCACATATCAACCTGCTTCACCCAAATATCCACAACCCGCTCATGTCTACCACACTTATAATTCCCAGACATCCCATTACCAATCACCCCCTGCACGCCAAAACTTTCCTTGACCTCGTCCCAATTTTGATCACCGCCCTCCAATGAAATACACTGCCATAGCCGAGCCCATTGACCAGCTGTATGACAAAATCAAAGTTGCTGGTTATGTCACACCTATCCCTGCTGCCACCCCTGAGAACCCTTCTCAGTGGGTTAACCCAAACAAATCCTGTGCATACTATTTCGGCATGAAAGGACACACCATCGAAGAATGCCATTTTCTGAAGGACAAAATACAGGCTCTCATTGACAATAAGATTATTGTGGCAAAAGACCATGCTCCAAACATCCGTGACAATCATCTGCCAGACCATAAGGGTAGAGGTATCCATATGATTTAAATAGAAGATGATTGGGATCCCGAGGGGTCAATCCGGTTGATCACAGAAGGCGATGACCCAAAGAAAACCGCAGTCACTATCAAACCGATCGTAGTCCAGATTCAGCCATCTGAGGCCTCTGAGGTGAATATTATCTATACCATTTGTGTTTGAAGCAGCTCCACCTAAAAAGTCACCAGTGCCAATTGAAGTTGAGTTTGTATCTCCAGCAAATGCACCAGCTTCATTCGAGGTCGCAGTCTTGCCACCCCGAACACACACTCCGTTTGAAGTAAGATGTCTGCACCAATTCTGGTGGTAATGTCAACCACACCACCCTTCTATTCAAACGTTATCCCTTAGGACTACACAGCCGAGGCGAGAAGGAAAGGCAAGGTCAGGTCTGAGGAAGCTGTCGAGCACCGGGTATGACGAGAACTGGTAGGATCTACACCCTTGAGCATCTGGCCGAGTCAAGCAAGCAGGCTGCCAACTGGCCTCCCCTTATCGAAACAGGTCCCGATGACCTTTGGAGAAAGGTACAGGCTCAGGAGTATTCAGTCATCGATCAGCTGAACAAGACACCGACGCAGATATCCATCCTCTCTCTGCTGCAGAATTCCGAAACACACAGAAATGCTTTGTTGAAAGTGTTGAGTGAAACATATGTGCCAAACAACATCACTAGTGGGGAAATGGCCAATATGGTAGGCCAGGTACTGGAGATTCATAAAATCACTTTTCATGAGTAAGAGCTACCACCTGAAGGATTGAGGCACAACAAAGCACTGCACGTCACCGTGCAATGCGAAGATCATTTCATCACAAGAATCTTGATCGATAGAGGTTCCAGTCTTAACATCTTCCGTTGTTAACACTCAAGAAATTAGGTAAACGACTACATGAGATAAGGGATGGGGCGATCAATGTGAAAGCCTTTGACGGTTCTCAGAGGTCCACCATGGGGGAGATTAGTCTATGTCTACAGATGGGACCGACTTGGTTCGAAGTGGATTTCCAGGTGATAGATGTGCCACCGTCCTACAACCTGTTGTTGGGACGACCCTGGATTCATGCTGCTGGGGCCGTAGCATCAACTCTACATCAGGTGGTAAAGTTCGAGTGGAACCACCAAGAGGTGATTATTTATGGTGGCGGTAGCAACCCCATTTATAGTCGTCAAACTATTCTGGTGATTGACGGAAAAAGGAAGATAGGCGGAGGAACTTACCACCATTGAGCGGGTCAATGCTATCGACAAGGACAAGTGGTGGGACAACAAGATTGGGAGCATCCTGAACTGGAGAGCATATGAGTCGGGCAAATGGCTCGGTAAGAACCTCCAAGGGATCACGAAGCCCATAAAGCTCAAGGAACTTGGCACCACTTTCGGTCTGGGGTATGAGTACACTTGGCAGGAATTCAACGACTGGTCGCCACCTTGGCGCGGCCCCTTTACCCTTTGGAGCAGCCGATACCTCATCTTGAGCAGACTTTCAAGCAGGCCGACACTATTTACGGTTCGGACGAGGAAGAGGCACTTGCAACAATGAGGAGTTTGTTCCTAGAGGATGATGATATGTATTGTTGTGTTTTTCTCGAGGGGGAGGGGGAAGAAGGCCCTTCCATACATACTGTATTCAAGGGGGCATATCTCAAGAACTGGTCTATCAAGACAACCGAAGCCCGACGAGTCTCGGGGTAGCAAGGCTAAAACAAGCATTATTTACTGTTTTATTTACTAAATGATTTTCCTTTTCCTACATTTTTCAATTTCTGCAATAAAGATCTTCAATGTTCAAAACAGCTATTCAATCTATCAAAGCATCTTCTAAATTTCTCTTACGAATCTGATATTTATTGTTGTTGTTTTCTCTCATTACTATTACTTGTATTGATGAACCGATGAATGTGACATGCAACGAGACAACGCAACAAACGGACGTTGATTCAGATGAAGATGACATACCTGACGAGATCGTCAAAGAAGTTGAGAATTTTGAGAACAGACCTAAGTCCAACCTGGACGAGACAGAAACCATCAACCTGGGAGATTTAGAAAACATCAAGAAGATACTAAGAAAGATGATAGAAAGGCACAAGAAGTGGCACGAGAAGTTATCATTTGCCTTACTGGCATACCGTACCACTGTCCGCACATCAACAAGGGCAACTCCCTATATGCTAGTTTATGGTACAGAGGTTGTAATTCCTGCCGAAGTGGAGATTCCATCTCTAAGAATTATACAGGAAGTTGAGCTCAGCGATGCATAATGGGTAAGAAGCCGTTATGAGCGACTGACCCTCATAGACGTGAAGAGAATGAATGCAGTATGTCATGGTCAACTATATCAAAATAGAATGGCCAGGGCCTTCAATATGAAAGTCAAGCCGAGACGATTCACACCAGGGTAGCTGGTGTTAAAGAAAATATTTCCATATCAAGATGAAGCCAAGGTGAAGTTCTCTCCCAACTGGCAAGGTCCGCACATGGTTTATAGAGTGCTGACAGGAGGAGCACTCATACTTGCAGAAATAGACAGAGAAGATTGGCCGAAACCAATCAATTCAGATGAAGTCAAGCGTTACTATGTGTAATCTTTATGCTTTCTCAGTGATGTAATTTGAACTACGCCTGACCTTATTCCCATTTAAGAGGGGATACATAGGCAGCCCTATGAGTTCAGTCACAATTAAATAAAAATCTATTTTTCCCCGAAATTGGAAACTGGGGCAGAATTTTTAGGAGGACCCTCAAAATTCTGAAGCAAGTTCAGCCAGTCTCCGCGCGAGAAGTAGTCAGAGGCATCCGCCTAGAAAACTGGGGCAGAATTTTGAGGAGGACCCTCAAAATTCCGCAGCAAGAGAGGCTGCAATGTCTCGAGTCGTGTCATGTCGTCTGTTCATCTAAAACTATTTTAGATTACATGCTTATATTATACTTTTACAAAATCATGCATATTTATTTTTTGAAACAACTTGTTTATCAAACGCTACCCCAACGACACAGACAATATCATCATGATCAAGCAAACGAGCCAAGCAGGGCCAGCAGGAATGCAAACTAACCTTTCCCCTTTACAAAACTCATGATCTTTCTTGGATGCAGGCACAAAATTACAAAAAGCCCCGAAATATATTATCCGCTCCAAGGACAGACATCGTTCCTCAAACTCGTCATGCCAACACTTATTATCAGCACAAACAATGCTTCATTATCACAATGCTCTACCGCAATTTAACACCAGCTAAGAATTTCTGTCGTCCTTCCTTAAATATTGCATAAGGCTACCTTTCTGCCTTCCGAGGTTAAACGCTACCTCCATCTGCATTCGCATATTTCATAAGGCTACCTTTCTGCCTTACGAGGTTAAACGATACCTCCATCAGTATTTGCATATTGCATAAGGCCACCTTTCTGCCTTCTGAGGTTAAAAGCTACCTCCATCTGCATTCACATATTGCATAAGGCTACCTTTCTGCCTTCCGAGGTTAAATTCTACCTCCATCTGCATTCGCATAATGCATAAGGCTACCTTTCTGCCTTCCGAGGTTAAACTCTACCTCCATCTGCATCCACATATTGCATAAGGCTACCTTTCTACCTTCCGAGGTTAAACGCTACCTCCATCTGCATCCGCATATAGCATAAGGCTACCCTTCTGCCTTCCAAGGTTAAACGCTACCTCCATCTACATCCGCATATTGCATAAGGCTACCTTTATGCCTTCCGAGGTTAACGCTACCTCCATCTGCATCCGCATATTCCATAGGGCTACCTTTCTTCCTTCCGAGGTTAAATGCTACATCCATCTGCATCCGCATATTGCATAAGGCTACCTTACTTCCTTCCGAGGTTAAACGCTACCTCCATCTGCATCCGCATATTGCATAAGGCTACTTTTCTGCCTTCCGAGGCTAAGAACTACCTCCATCTGCATCCACATATTGCATAATGCTACCTTTCTGCCTTCCGAGGTTAAATGCTACCTCCATCTACATCCGCATATTGCCTAAGGCTACCTTTCTGCCTTCCGAGGTTAAATGTTACCTCCATCTGCATTCACATATTGCAAAAGGCTACTTTTATGCCTCCTGTTTACTTTTCAAAGCAATCACTGTCTCTATCATTATTCACTTCGCTTCTTTTCGGGCTAAGCTCTGCCCTATTTAAATTCGCAAGACAAAGCTCTGTCTTGTTAGCATCATACTACTGCATTTTCATGGGCTGAAATATCGCTAACCTATCCAAAGGCGTCATCGTTCGGAGGCACCATCTTCATGGCCCGAGAACACCATGTCATCGCCTAAGGATCTCGTTTATCAGTTTGCATATCATTATTCAAAGGCATCATGGTTCGGAGGCACCATCTTCATGGCCTGAGAACATCACTTCATAGCCCGCGAATCCCGTCAAGTGATTCATGGTGCAGGACATCATGGTCTAAGGACGTCATCCTCAACTGTCCGAAGATAGCATTCATGGTCCAATGGGAATTTGCATCATGTTTAAATTACGTACAATATATGCTTGTTATTCATTTGCAGGTAATCTGGCTAGAAACAGCCATCCAGGCAGGAGTGGTTCCGCTTCAGTTCTCCTAACTATCCCATAAGCCCTCTACCACCCAACCCTGCACTTTGTGTTCGTCCTTGTGAAACTTCATCGGTATACTTCGTTGATGGCTCCTGAACTACATACGACCTGATTCCTGTAAAACCAAGGATATGTAGGCAGCTCAGAAGCCAGGGTGTGGCCGAAATCTCTCCAAATCATTTCGCTCGGTCAAAATTGGCCATCATATCTTTACCCGACAACTCTTTCATCCTTCCCGGGTAAAGAGGGGCAGCTGTTGATACCCAATTTTTCCACAATATTTTAAAATTGCATATATACCTTCAAAAATATGCTTTAATAGCAATTGGTAATTTTCTATAATTTTCCCATATTTTTATTAATTTATTTTAATTTATCCAGTATTTTATTTCTAATAATTAATTACAAAATTACATTACAAACAATTTCAAAAGCATTTCTGGATTTAATTCATTATTTAGGGTCCTACTAAGACCAAATTATTTCACAATTAGCCAAATTGACACTCTTTGGCTATGATTGCAATAACTTTACAATTATAGCCCAATCATATATTTTATACTATTTTTATCCAGTAATTAGTCATTTTGTATCTTTTAAATGCTAATCAGTCATTTTAATTTATTTTCTAAGCATCAATTCCATTTTATACAATTATTAGGTATTTTCGTAAATTATTTTATCTAATTTAATTAGGTATTTAACAGCTAGCCCCTTTTATTTCAATTATAGCCTAAAATTAGCCTATTCCATAACCCAATTAAATAACCCAACAGACCCCCAGCCCAAACCAATTCTTACCCGGCCTAACCCCGGATCACTCTGAACCGTTGATTAATTAGATCGATGGCCCATATTTCACTTACCAGAATTAAACCCTAACGACCTCCCCCCCCCCCTCCGTCTCTCATTTTTCCCTCTCACACTTTCTCTCTATCTCTCTAGAGACCTCTGGTCTCTCCACCTCCGATGAGGTCTGTTCGTCTTCTCCGACCGCCTCTTAGCCGGAAATCATGGAATCCCTACCATCCTCAGGCCTCTCATAGCTCTTTCTCATCGGTGTTGCTGTCTCTAAGGTCTTCAAGAGACCAGGGACCACTACCTCACACCTTTGGCCTGTCTCAAGCCTTCATGACTCGATTCCACTAAGATTTTTCTACTTTCCGGCTAGATCCGGTGTTTTCTATACCGACTCTCTCTCTCTTTGGGTTCTCTCTTTGAAAATCCTAACTTCAAAACTTCCGATTCTTTTAGATCTGTAACAGATCTATGCGTATTGTGAGGTTTTCCTGAGTTTTCTTTAAAGATTCTCCTATTTTTCGAACGATCCTTCGTTTTTTTCATAACTAGGGTTTCATGACCCCTCTTAAATTATTTTTCCATGACTTTTCAGTATTATCCTAAGGTCTCTAACGATTCATTCAAGTTTCTCTATCTTATATGAGTTGTTGTGTTGAAATCCCTAATTTCTAGTCCTAAACCCTAAGTTCCTGATCTGTCTTTGATAATATGTTTGCATATGTGTTTGCATTTCATGAGCTTTATGATTCACTGATATTTTACCCTATGTGATTCATCTATGTCTTGGATTTTTCTTGCTTTCCCGTTTATCTCACTGTTCACTCTGTAATTCATATTAATCCCTAGTTTCTATGATTCCACTACTAGGGTTTCTAACTTCTTGCCTGTTATCTATTCAATTCATGTTAATCTCCTTTAATTGATGTTATTCCTGTTCGAATCCTTGATTCTCTGTAATTTTTACTTTAGGGTTCATGATTTATTATTCGAATCCCTGATTCCTTGTGATTTGAAAACCTTACTGATTTCTTATGGGATATTCTTATTAATTTTCGACCTTTAGCTTATTTCTTACCTTGTTACATGGTTAATTTACTGTTAATTGATCCCTATTTCCTTAAGTAGAATCTGATGAACCTAGTCTCAATTGCATACCTATACTAGGTTGAGATTGTTCCCTTATATGTTATATGCATGGGAACTTTCCTTATTTTGTTATTTTCCTACTAGCGTTTCAATTTAACCCTTTCAATTAAGGATACCTATACTGATTTTACACTAATTGATACTATTACACCCCATATTTTCGTACATGAAAGTATGTTGTAAGTTAATCAACGCAAGCTCGGAAATGAGATTATTTTGAGGCTACAAGTATTATGATATATCAAACAAGTGATGAGTAAATTCGTGAAGGTGAGAGGGTAAGCAAATCGAAGAAAATAAATTTTTGTCGAAGTTTGACATTTTGGGATAAAATACGACCCGAGCTAAAATGTCTGGTATTTATAGACTAGTACCATACAAGATACCACATGACCATGATAGTAAGGTGTATAAGTTGTGGCAAAATCAAATAGTATTTTATGTAATTTGAGATAATTCTAAATTAAGTGGATAATAAAAAATTTTGGCTGCCACATGGCATTAAGCCAAGCCAAGTGGCAAAAATATGCATGATAAGTCAAAAGGCTTAAGTTGCCACATAAGGGTCTTTTGGATAACCACCTTGGTTGATGTCTTATTTGGGAATGTGAATTAAAGAAGATCAGCCATGTTATCAAAACTCATGTAAGGAGCTAAAGCTACTTTTATCAATGTAACGTAAGGAGTTCAAAATAATAAGTTGGCTGCTGACCGTTATGCATGTGGCATAAAGCTTTTGGGAGATACTATTTGGACACCCAATTCAATTCAAGATTGTTGCTCTATCTTTTATCAGTTCATTCCTCATCTTAAAAACTAGGGAAAAAAAATAGGAATTTGATAAAGGGCCTGTGTTAAGCTAAGCCAAGAATCTTGCTTTTAAGGAACTATTAATGAAACAGATAAAAAGGAATTTCGTATTTGCAGTAAATGGAGAGAGGTTTGAGTTCCCAAATATTGATCCTTCTACTACTTTGCTTTAGTTCTTGCGTTCTAAGACTTGTTTCAAGAGTCCTAAAATTGGTTGTGATGAAGCAACGCTGGATACTTCTAACGGAGGAATATTCAACAAATGAATTCATATGAATTTCGCAACTCTACAGCAGTGTAAGACGCAATTCGTAGGGAGCACGGTACAATATTTTTCAGGAATATCATACGAATTTTTCTCTACTTTGATCTGCCGTTATGTGTTCTTCACAAAAGACGTGTGTTAGAGGAATTGACAAGAGAATCGGTCCAGGTATGTTAAGGCTATCCCTTCTTTCTTTTGGCATGGTCCAAATTATACTGAAGAAACAAGCAAATATACAGTTTCTATAAATTACTCTATTCATAGAAATAGTAGGGGTGTCTATATTCTTGATTCCCCATGAGAATTATTATTATTTTCTGTTCATGGGTCTCAGAATAATACGCAGTTGGAAAAGTTTATCCGGAAGGAATATTGAGATTATTACGTACTTTTCATGCATTTCATACATGTGCATTGACCCATGACCAGATGGCGTTATATACGCGTATATATGTAAATATATGTATATGGGATATGGGAAAAGGTTACGGCGTTATATACGCACCACCACCTGATCAGCTGGTATATGATGATGATGTTGCCCACAGTGGCTGAAATATGATTCAAACGGCATTATATACGCGTATATATGTATGTATATTTATATGGGATATGGGAAAGGTTATGGTGTTATATACGCACCACCACATGATCAGTTGGTATACGATGATGATTTTGCCCACAGTGGCTGATATGATATGATGGGATGCCCTCAGATGCTGATGATGTTATGAAACATATACCTATGCACGACATGACATTCATCCGCATATGCATGATGCTAAAAGTGATTTACTATTTTCAGAGTTATCCAGATATACAGTTTGAGTCAATTACTCTATATCTCTTTCATGTCTCTTATGTATTTATTTATGTGCCTTATATACTCGGTACATTATTCGTACTGATGTCCATTTTTCCTGGGGACGCTGCATTTCATGCCCGCAGGTCCTGATAGACAGGTCGAGAGCCCTCCAAGTAGGCTATCAGCTCAGCGGAAGATGTTGGTGCGCTCCATTTTCTTCAGAGTTCCTCGTTGGTTAGTATGATTTAGACACGTATTGTTTGGTAAGGCGGGACTCTGTCCAGACCTTTATGATGTTTATGTACTCTTAGAGGCTTGTAGACATATTTCATGTATATAAAGGATTGTACGGCCTGGCCGACCTATGTTTTGAGTTTATAAGGGATTATGTTGGCCTATTAGGACCGTATGTCATATGTATGTAATGATGTAATAAGAAAGATGCGTTACATTGGTACTCGGTTGGGTAAGGTACCGGGTGCCCGTCGTGGCCCATCGGTTTGGGTCGTGACAAAAGTGGTATCAGAGCAGTTCTGTCCTAGGGAGTCTACAAGCCATGTCTAGTAGAGTCTTGTTTATTGGTGTTTCGTGCACCACACTTATAAATGGGAGGCTATAGGGCATTTAGGATTGTCACTCTTTCTTATTACTCTAGATCGTGTCATCGAGCTCAATTGTAAGAACTCAATTTCCTAACTCAATTTTATTCATAATACGACGATGCCTACATCCAGAAAGACGGTGGATTAGAGATATAGCTGTGGAAGAGTTGAGTCAGAGGAACTCGATTTTTTCATCATGCTTATGATGAAATCGATGTGTGTACCAAGACGTGTAAGTTTCTTCATAAGGGTCCCTAAGGCAAGAATGTCTATCCACTCTTACGGTAAAAAGGAATAAGAGAATATGAAGGTAGACACAAGTTTCAGCAACTAAAAGAAGCAAGGTGAAGAAGGGTACGAGGTACGCATTTAATGAAAATTAAACAGTATTTACAATTCAAGCAGAGAAATATAAGCATTTCAAGATACCTTCAATTGTAACAGAGGTATGTACAATTAGTCACACCCATCACAATTATGCTCCATGGGAGCTAACAGAAATAGTTAAGAGAAGGGTGAATATCAGGAACCGGCTGGGGTTAGAGTAACCCAGAATGATTGTTGGATTGCTTGCATTAGTTGACATTTTCGAAGGATATTGTAAATGTGCTAACAAAATCTCCTTGTGCGACACCCAGATGGTACACTCTGAAATAATACAGCTAGATATGAGTACTATGAAGATAGGCACTGGAAGCTTTGAAAGGATAAATGTTACCTTAATATGGCTCCCGTCCCTAGTAAAGAAAAAATGTTAGTCAATCTGAAGAGCCAGTAGATGGATTAAGGGGATCTAAAAGAAAAGGAACGTCCTCTTAAAATTTTCAAAATAAAGTGATAGATAGAAATGTTAGCAGGAAATGAGAAGAGAGTTAATGAAGCGTTATGAGTAAGTCGTGATGCATGGATTCCAATGGTAGAAAAAGAAAATGACGGTATTATAGGATATATAGTCAAGTGAAGGAAAATACGAGAGGAACCAGGCCTTGAGACGACAAAAGAGTATAGGCCATAAAGTTATATCCTCATTTCGAGAAATAAGTTCGTGACTCCAACACGACTATCAGAAGGGAGAGTTATTCCCCGGAGTAATAGAAATCAGTATGAACTGGTGAACAAGATAAACTAAACATGAATTAGGGGTTAAGTAATTTGAAGATAGCCAACATCATGAGAATTTCATATTGCGTTCCGGTGATAATAGAATGGACCACAGAAGAAGATTCATGAGGAATTCTGAGAATGATTATTCAGGAAGACGCTTCCCTAAAAGTAAGCAATGTGAGCAAAGTTAAGCTTAAAGGATTGTAGGTGCCAGTTACACTAGTTGTTTCCCTCGTGAGTAAGGAAATTTGTTATCCTTGGTACAGAAGGATTACCGCAAGGCGAGTAAGGGTTATCGATGATGTGACAAGATGCCAAAGATAACATCTATAGGCAGGTCGTCGTAGCTCCATAGTACTCCCCTAAAGGGGGGAATATGGAATGACATGGAATTAAGTCACAATTAAAGGGTTCTAGTAATTAAGGAATGGTAAAGGAATAATGCGATAAAAAAATGAAAAAGGGACAAGATTGCACTTGCTCAGAGCCTACATATATGTTATGATTCCAGAACATTATGCAAACACGATTTCAAGGAGAGGAAGTAAGGGTTCCTGTCCGAGATGTTATTCATAAATAAGGAGCCAGTAAGAGACGTAAGTTAAGAAAAAGGTAATAACCCAAGAAAGATTTCGCGGAATATTGATATGAGAACGGGCTAACGAATAGTTAGTAGTTGATTCAGGATATCCTAGTTATGGCTAGACAAGAGGATACAGACAAATCAACAGATTGAGCAAGATAGACATAGTGAACTCCAACGTGGGGAATTCAGTCTCGCAGATATGACATTATAATATTTGAGGAGTATTCAGATAGGAGTTGGGGTAGTTAAAGATACCGTATGAGTGTTATGGAAATAAAAAAGAGTCCCATTGGGAAGACAGTCAAAACTTCAGTTCAGAAAGCAAATGTGCAAGCACATGAGTGTGGAGAGCCAGAAGGTCTACCGAAGTACTACAATGAAAGACTAGCCGAGAAAATAAGGAAGAAGGCTTCAACATAAGCCGAGTGACCTAAAGAGGAAATGTTCTTGTAACAAGAGTCTCGCTACAACATTTTATGCATTCCATAAGAAAGTTTCACCTACCGTGGCTAATAAACGGGAAGTAAAGTCAAAAGTAATATTCGAGATCACATGAGTTGCACGAAAATTCTGGCATGCGTGGGAACTAAAATAAGCTAAGTATACACGCAACAAGGAGGTAGAAGACCAGGAAAAGTAATAGCTTACGTTTAAAGAAGGTTCAGAAGGAAGGAAAGGAGTTATTCGGTCAATGATCCAAAGTTGGTTACGTTATGAATGCACTTGCAATTTCAGAGTATACGTATATGTTGACAATCATACAGCCATAGAAGACTCCGATATAAGCTAAAAGAAAGAATTGAGTCCAGTCATAGACAAAGAACTGAATTGTTAGACAAAGGACTAAAGTAATAACTAATACCGTGAGCCGCAGATCGGAAGATAGCTTAAGCCTACATGAAGGCTGATCAAAGGGAAAGAGGAAACTAAAGAGTTACATCAAATCAGGAGTCTGATTATTGGACCTACAAAATTATAAAAATCGTGATTGAGAACGTTGCAGGACCAGCCTTAATATCAGAGGTACCAAAGGGATAGTGCAACAACCATATTCTATAACGGCTCTACGATAAAGCTAGTTAGAAAATACCAGCCTCATAAGAATTCATTATGGAGATCCCACCGGATTTTATAGGCACCAGAGGTGCAAGTATTATAATAAAGCTTCAAGTTATGGATGTGAATTATACCTATGTGGAAGGAAGGTCATGAAAGGGATACAAGATGTGATGTAAGATTTTAAGGTAAGTAAGGTAAAGGTGGACAACATACATGATATTCAAATGAAGAAGGTTGTGAATTGTCCATACTTCGGACAAAAGGCTAGAAACGCTGGGATTCGGTATCCAGGAATGATAGCAGCGTCATCAGTGGCATACCTTACAACCTATGGTTTCTAAGTACCGAAAGGTCTAATTAGAGAGTAAAAGAAGAGTTAAAGACGATGTGATGTCTCGATGTTCCAGAAGAGCATAAGGGAATCGATTGCAAGATAAAGTATAATAGAACGACAAGGTTTTAGAAAGACAAGAGTAAGGATAAGAAGAAGGCAAGTGAGGAGGTGACGAAAATTGATAAGTCCTCGGAACTAAGACCGTGAAAACAAAGGAGCTGATGGTTTCTCTAAGTTATTGAAAGCTTAGGATAGCCTAAATTAACTCAAAAGAGTCTAAGACTAGTAGCATTTAGAAGAAATGGAATATTTCTCTGGCAGTAGAATAAGGGTGTAATTGTGATAAATAAAGCATGACGTTTGGGCCTTCGATTGAGTAATGAGTTCATGAATTGTACATAATTGAAATACCCACGTAAGGCGAATCACATTGGGATGACTATGATATGAGATAGGCTTATGGAAGTACAGTATCGCCCCTAGGTGGATCAAGAAAATCATTTCAAATGTTCCACGATGCAACGTAAGCCGTACTAGCAATATATTACGTAAGAAGTTTCACATTATCAATGGAAGGTTAAATATCATCATTGAGGTGAATCAACAATGGATGGGCAAAAGCTGCGAAGTACGAGATGAGATTAGGTCACCAGTCTTAAGATGAACAATAATGAAGAAGCGTTAAAAGACTTAGCTTTACGCATATAGGATAAGCAGCGAATGTAACTTGGAGTTTGGTAGCAGACCTGAGTAATGATAAATCGAAGTAAGAATTATGGTATAGTGTGGCCTACTTAGATGAAGTAAAGCTAATGATGCCTAGAGGGACAACTTGACATAATTTTATATATGTTTACAAAGTAAGACTTAGAGATTGGCTAAAAGCTGGAGGAAAAAGGAGAGAAGAGTCGCATAGGCACACTTACAAGGTCAGTATTGTAGAGGCTGCATGATAGAAGGTAGCAACAATTACGATATTAGAATGAAATCGATCACAAGTCATGGCGGGGGAAAGAGGCCTAAAGGGGGGAACGCCCTGGCCTTTGGATTATTTACAGAATAATTGCCTAAATGACAAGGAGAGTATTAAGGTATTCACAAGAGCTATAAGTTATTAAAATAATAAGAGCATCAGTCAACATTCGAGGACGAATGTTCCAAAGGGGGGAATGATGTTACACCCCATATTTTCGTACATGAAAGTATGTTGTAAGTTAATCGACGCAAGCTCGGAAATGAGATTATTTTGAGGTTACAAGTATTATGATATATCAAACAAGTGATGAGTAAATTCGTGAAGGTGAGAGGGTAAGCAAATCGAAGAAAATAAATTTTTGTCGAAGTTTAACATTTTGAGATAAAGTACGACCCGAGCTAAAATATCTGGTATTTATGAACTAGTACCATATAAGGTACCATATGGCTATGATAGTAAGGTGTATAAGTTGTGTTAAAAGCAAGTAGTATTTTATGTAATTTGAGATAATTCTAAATTAAGTGGATAATAATAATTTTTGACTGCCACATGACATTAAGCCAAGCCAAGTGGCAAAAATATGCATGATAAGTCAAAAGGCTTAAGTTGCCACATAAGGGTCTTTTGGATAACCACCTTGGTTGATGTCTTATTTGGGAATGTGAATTAAAGAAGATCAGCCACGTTATCAAAACTCAAGTAAGGAGATAAAGCTACTTTTATCAAATGTAACGTAAGGAGTTCAAAATAATAAGTTGGCTGCTGACCATTATGCATGTGGCATAAAGCTTTTGGGAGATACTATTTGGACACCCAATTCAATTCAAGATTGTTGCTTTATCTTTTGTCAGTTCATTCCTCATCTTAAAAACTAGGAAAAAAATAGGAATTTGATAAAGGGCCTGTGTTAAGCTAAGCCAAGAATCTTGGTTTTAAGGAGCTATTAATGAAACAGATAAAAAAGAAATTTCGTATTTGCAGTAAATGGAGAGAGGTTTGAGTTGCCAAATATTGATTCTTCTACTACTTTGCTTCAGTTCTTGCGTTCTGAGACTTGTTTCAAGAGTCCTAAACTTGGTTGTGATGAAGCAACACTGGATACTTTTAACGGACGAATTCTCAACAAATGAATTCATATGAATTTCACAACGCTACAGCAGTGTAAGACGCAATTCGTAGGGAGCACGGTACAATCTTTTTCAGGAATATCATACGAATTGTTCTCTACTTCGATCCGCCGTTATGTGTTCTTCACAAAAAACGTGTGTTAGAGGAATTGTCAAGAGAATCGTTCCAGGTATGTTAAGGCTATCCCTTCTTTCTTTTGGCATGGTACAAATTATACTGAAGAAACGAACAAATGCACAGTTTCTATAAATTAGTCTATTCATAGAAACAGTAGTGGTGTCTATATTCTTGATTCCCCATGAGAATTATTATTATTTTCTATTCATGGGTCTCAGAATAATACGCAGTTGGAAAAGTTTATCCGGAAGGAATATTGAGATTATTACTTACTTTTCATGCATTTCATACATGTGCATTGACCCATGACCAGATGGCGTTATATACGCGTATATATGTAAATATACGTATATGGGATATGGGAAAAGGTTACGGCGTTATATACGCACCACCACCTGATCAGCTGGTATATGATGATGATGTTGCCCACAATGGCTGAAATATGATTCAAATGGCGTTATATACGCGTATATATGTATGTATATGTATATGAAATATGTGAAAGGTTATGGCGTTATATACACACCACCATCTGATCAGCTGGTATACGATGATGATTTTGCCCACAGTGGCCGATATGATATGATGAGATGCCCTCAAAGGCTGATGATGTTATGAAACATATACCTATGCACGACATGACATTCATACGCATATGCATGATTCTAAAAGTGATTTACTATTTTCGGAGTTATCCAGACATACAGGTTGAGTCAATTACTCTATATATCTTTCATGTCTGTTATGTATTTATTTATGTGCCTTACATATTCGGTACATTATTTTGTACTGACGTCCCTTTTGCCTGGGGACGCTGCCTTTCATGCCCGTAGGTCCTGATAGACAGGTCGAGAGCCCTCCAAGTAGGCTATCGGCTCAGCAGAAGATGTTGGTGCGCTCCATTTGCTTTGGAGTTGCTCGTTGGTTAGTATGATTTAGACACGTATTGTTTGGTAAGGAGGGACTCTGTCCCGACCTTTATGATGTTTATGTACTCTTAGAGGCTTGTAGACATATGTCATGTATATAAAGGATTGTACGGCCTGGTCGGCCTATGTTTTGAGTTGATAAAGAATTATGTTGGCCTATTAGGCCCGTATGTCATATGTATGTAATGATGTAATAAGAAAGATACGTTACATTGGTACTCGGTTGGGTAAGGTACAGGGTGACTGTCGCGGCCCATCGGTTTGGGTCGTGACAGATACTAAGTTCCATAATTGTTGATTGATTCTGATTTTGACCTTACTTTTCACCCAACTTTCAAAAATATATATATATGCATACTTTTCTCTCATAAAAAAAAGGAATCTTTTCAAAATCTCTCTCTCACAATTAAAAGGACTCTTTGCTCTCTCTCTATGCTGACTACAACTATTCTAAGTTAGCCGGCTGCAAGCCAAGGCTAACTATTGTGCATCTCCTACTTTCCTGTCTCTGTTACTGCTTTCTTCACTTCACAGATATGTTCTAATTTAGATTTCAGTCCTCAAACCAACATGTTTCTGCTACTGTTGTAATTCAGTACGCTTCCAATTTGCTTTACTTATTCTTCAGCATGTATCTAGGATCCTGAACTAACCTCTGCATGTTAAGTTGGCCTTTATTTGTTTATGACTAGCATGTTTCTGTATACTTAGCACCTACTTCTTACATGCCTATGACTGGTACATTAGTTTAACCATGGCCTTAGTTGTTTTTAGGGGTTAATCTAACCTATTACATTACTGTACCCCTAATCCTCTAGACCCTTAGGAGTTTTTGATTGTATGTCTATGTGTGTATCTACCTGCTACATGTCTGCCCTCACATGCTCTGTATTTGTCCCTCAAATCCCACCACCCCTGTTTATGATTGTTGGACTATCCTTGGTCTTTTGTGTGATGTTAAGCTTCTATTTCCTTCTTCAAAACTGTTTTCTCACTTACCCTTTCTCAAAACTGTTTCTTACTTAAACCTCTTTTTAAAAAAATAAAAAGCACTCTCACATATACTTTTAAAAGTCTAAGTTCGGCCCCCTTCGTGTGAGAGCTGCTTTGGGGACCCTTTGAGTGCCCTCTGAACTCTGACACATAAGGCTGACACTTCCCACATTGCACATGTTTAACTCTATTTTGGCTATGTCTGGGTGTGAGCACTGCCCGGGAGTCCTTGAGGTCCTTAGGGAACTCTGATACACCCGGACTATGAAAGGCTATGATACACCAAAGGCATTAGAGTTTGGAAGATCTGGGCCTAAATGAAGGCTCCCTATAGAAGTAACTTCTTATTTTTCTTTGGTTGTGTAATTCATAACTCCCGGCCTGTAATAATTTGTAAACAGATATTTCGGAGTGGATAGTGGAAAGAGGAGGGTAGTTATATAGATTATCCATGTTAAAGGGTAGATACCATGCCTCTAGGTTTACATTTCTTACGTGTGCACTAGAAATTCATGCTTAGGGATGATTATATGCGAGCATATCATGCATTAGATATCCTGTTCCTTAGGCCCATGTTTACTGTTTCAACATCCTATTATGGCATTATCATTTATCATATAGAAATCATGCTCTAGGATTTATTGTTAATATAAACCTGTTATTCATGTAAACCAGTTCTAATATCGCTTAATGTTGTGGTACACCTAGGAATCATTCTTAGGATAATAATGCGCTAATAAACAAGTCATCCTCATACTTGCTGCATAGCATGTTCAAATACTGTGACTTTATGCATTTAGAAATTTTTCCTAAGAATTCTGCATACCACCCATTCTGCATCCTTATGTGTGCATATTAGATATCATGTCTTAGGACCTCATTCAACACCTAGTTTAACTACTGATTGCATGAAAAAGGCCCTAAAAATAATCTCACCATGTTTCCAAATAACTAGTAATAGTTCTGTTTTTTTGCAACACCTAAGTGCAGCATGTTTAGGCAAACTAATTTGTAATAGTTTCTTTAATAATCTGGATAATTACTGGGTGTTGTCATATGCTTAGGCAAGATTTAGGTGTTAAATCTATTAAATATGGAAACATACTCCTTTATACCCGTTGCATGACTATTAATGGTCATAATCGGCAATAAAACTGCCTCATTATTGCATTCTCACATAGATATCATTCCTTAGGTTCTGAAGTTGATAAGGCCTTACTTGTTCTTGAGTCGTGCTATTTATGTGCATAATATGTGGAGGAATACTTGGGCCTCGTATCTGCTCCTATTTGTATTCCCCTTATCTGAAGTCCTAATTGTCGTTGTTTGTCTCTTAGAATCTTGTCCTTTTAAACCTAGGGGTCAACCTAGTACTTCCTTTTAGGATAGTAGTCCTAGCCTCCTCCATGACTGATAGGATGTGACGGGTAATAGCACGCAATAAAGTCTGTGACAAACACACGCTTTAATTACCTTCACGGGGTAGGAAGGGTAGAATATGGATATGATGACCGGTGCGCTAATACCACGTGTAGCCCCTTTTCGAGGAGTGATTATCGGGTATTGGATTGATGTGATCCATATTATTATAAACCTAGGACACTTGTATACGCTAGTTCTTAGTCATCTCAACTGTTTTCTAAACATCTATATGCTTAAGACTTAAATCCCCTTTTATTTGAGTCTTTACTTGTTAATTTGTTAGTTGTACAAATTCACGAAACCATTTGGCCGGGAACCACATTTGTAGATCATGAGGGGTACCTAACACCTTCCCCTTAGGATAATTTCAAGACCTTACCCAAATCTCTGGTTAGCAACGTAGTTATAATAGAACCCCTTAGGTGCCCTAACGCACCGTTAAAATCGTTAGGTGGGGACTCTTCAAAATATGAAAACCTCTTTCCCAAAAGGAAAGAGTTTTCCTAACCAATGTCATAAACCCGATATTCCGCGAGGAAGAGGAAAAAAGGGTGCGCGACAACCCTAACCCCCTTCTCCTATTCCTCCTACAACACTTCTAAAACTCTTACTCTCCCCACCCCAAAACACATGCCTCTCTCCCTCCCCAAAATACTCTCAGCCTCATCCTCCCAAGTTCATTGCTAATTCAACCCTCAACACACTTCTTCAACTCTCACAATCTTCTCACATCACATGTATGTTTTCTCTTTGCCAATTTTTGTTAGTTTTTCTTTTTAATTCTTTGAGGTAGTAGTTTTTCTTCTCTTTTCTTAGAAGTAATTTGTAGTGTATACGTAGTGCTTGTGGGTGGTGGTAATCGTGGAGTTGTATATCTTACCTTATTTGGTTGAATTTGGGGAAATTGTGGTGGTAATTGGGTTTCAACATGATTAATTGGGGGCTCCGGTGAATGATGCCCACCAAGTGTTTGTTTAAATGCCACAGTGGATGTCAATGATAATTGTGACCAATTGTAAGGGTGAAGTATGAGTAACCACAGTTAGGTCACTTCTTTTGTACTGTGCTAATGATGTTCCTTATTGTAGATAATATGGCACCCCCCCAGAAAGCGCCAAGGCACTGGTCCTTCCTCCAGCAGACAAGCGGAATCATCTAGAGCACGAGCGTCAACTGATGCTCGTTCTTATGATAGCAACAAGTTCGTATCCGCTAAGGCTCAGGAACGGTTTGCTGATAAGGAATCAAAGGTTCAAATACCATAACGTGGCATGGATACAATGTCCCTCCGGTAAGACTGTCCGAACATGTACAATAAGCTACTCCGGTGCTAGTTGGATGTTTTCTTTGAAGAATCGGACGAAGCCAATGCGATGGTGGTGAGAGAATTTTATGCAAATGTTTTAGAGCATAGGGATGATGTGTTCATCGTGAGAAAGAGGCCTGCCTACGCCTCTATGGAAGCCATTCAGACAATCTACAGGCTGCCAAGTCTCGTGGCAGAGATGGATGACTTCTATGAGGCGTATGGTAGATGCTTCACTCAGTGGGAGACGTTCCTTCCAACTATCTGTGACCCTGGCAAGGAGATTGAGTGGTATAAATACGGGGCTAAGTTCAAGTCTTCGTCTCTCACCTTTGAAGCGAAGTGTTGGCTATACCTCATCAACAGCCGCTTGATCCCATCCCATAACACCACGGTGGTGAATGCTCCTCGTGCTTGTTTGATCTGGTGTTTCATGAATGGCCATGACTTTAATGTGGCCAAGCTCATGCACGAGGAGATGTTTATTCGCTGTCCAATTAAGAGGTATGGCTTCTTCTTCCCCTCTCTTGTCACTAGATTATGCCGTGTAGCCCAGGTACCGGAAAATTTGGCTGTAGATGGAGAAGTGCCGATAGAGGCCTCCTTTCGAGCAGATAAGATAACTACTGGGAAGGATCATGTGGAGGCTGGTGGTGCTGACGGGGAGAATGAGCCTGAGAAGGAGGAGGACGGACATGTAGAATTGGGGACGGAGCTGCCCACTCATGAGCATGTTGCCGACGTAGAAGGCCCGTCTATGGCCCGTCGGAGTCATAGGCTAGACAATATGGAGCAGGAGATGGAAGGTATGTGTACCTCGGTAACCGACTTGGGGTCACGAATTGATGCGCTAGCCACCCAAAATGCAAAATCAAAGAAGAAAATAATGGGTTGGCTGTGGGATGTGGGTCGTGCTTGTCATCTGGACCCGAGGATGGTCTCCGATCAAGATTGATCCTTCAGGGAAGTTCCTTTACCTCACAGTTCTTTATTGTGTATGCCATGAGGACATATCTTCCTTTTAAGTGCTGTGTGGGGGAACACTTCATTGTATGTGTATATATGTAGGAATATAATTGTTATATGTTTTCATTTGTTTTATTTTTTTTCTTTTTTTTTGTTTTAAATAGTTTAATTATGGAAGTCAACTTGTCCCGAAGACAGATCTCATTCGACGGGGTTCTTGAGGGTCTAAGTCGACCATTAAAAAAAAGAAATATGTTGGACTTTTCCCGACGACGGATTTCCTAGAAGGTTTTCTTTAGGGAAGTAAGTCTAAAGAAAATACCAAAAAGATTTTCTGTTTTAGGTAGTGTAGTATCTCCCCCTTGGTTTTTCTTTGGACCCCGGTTCTTTTCCAAGGGGTTTGCTTGAACCGGGTGTAGTTAGTTTTTGTTTATTTTGTTTTTAGTTCTTAATTTGTACTTACGGGCAATGGGCTAAGATAGGAAGAGAACCCCTTAACGTTGTTACATTTGAATATCGTAGACACTAGAGTGTGACGCTTAGTCTCAGTGTTGATTCTTGTTAGAGTGCCTTAAATTGTATGTTTGTAACTGACTTGAGTACTCAGACGAGAGTGTCTTGATAAGCCAATCTGGAGTGAGTCATGTGCCAAGTGTGTGTGAGTTGTATTGTATTCTATGTTCTGCATTTGATTCCTAGAACTTGCCCTGTGTATGTGCAAAGCGAAATAGTAGCTTTATTCAGTCTTAGAAGTGATATAGACATTTCTTTATTAAGTCAGATATATAAATTATACCCACCTAAATGTTATCTATCGTAGTTAACCCCGTTGAGCCTGTTTCTTTGGCAACCACATTACAAACCTTACCCAATTGTTTGAATGGCCCATCTGTTTGAATCCCTTTACCTCCCATGAACACTTAAATTGTTATGAAGTATGTAAAAGTTAAAGTGTGGGGTGGTTGGTTTGGTTTTTGAGTGGAACCAATGAAATAGGAAAAAAGGTGCAGTGGTTTGAAAAATGAATGAATAAGCGTCACTTGGAAAAAAAGAGAAAAAAAGAGAAAATAAGTAAATGTAGTCCTTGATAAGTGGTGACTTGATACAAAGTTGCACCTAAAGGAGTTTGGGGGTGTTATAAATAGAAGTGTGGTGGAATGTCTGGTCTGACATAAGTTTGGTTTTGAATGCGAAAGTAATTGTATTAAAAGTGCTTAGGGAGGTTAGTCACTATATCCAAATATATCCTACCCGTCCCTTAGCCTACATTACAACCAAATGAATTCTTAATTGATCTTAGACTGAATGGGCTCGATTAGTAGAGTTGTACACTACGGACAAGCCTATGGTGCATTTTTGTGGCATATGAATGTCTTTCTGAGAGTGAGTGAATGTTGTCTATCTGAGTTCCTAATTGTTCTTAATGTGATTACTTGTGGAACTACTCTCTTGTGTGATGTGAGGGAACTTGATTCATGAAGGAAAGGTAAGTCTTGACCTCTGTATAGAGTAAATTGAGTAAGTATGAATATTGCACGGCACGTGAGAGTC
Source organism: Nicotiana knightiana (assembly GCA_005239525.1). Lineage (NCBI taxonomy): Eukaryota > Viridiplantae > Streptophyta > Magnoliopsida > Solanales > Solanaceae > Nicotiana > Nicotiana knightiana. Next base: position 84,380 of record ML415044.1, read on the forward strand.
AACTCTTGCGGCAAAGATGTTACACTACTAGACCCAACGTTGGTAATATGTTCTTGGTGTGACACGTTAGGGAAATGCTTAGTGAGGGAACCTTTGTAGAGTATGGTGGATTGCTTGAGGACTAGTAATGATTTAAGTGTGGGATGTTGATAATAGGCTAGATTCATGTAGTTTAGCGACTATTTATACCCCAACTTTACTATGCTTCACTATTCTAGGAAGGTTAAATGATGATGAAATGACTCTAATTTTGGATTTTATGTTTTGCAGGAGCAAGTAGTGCTTATGAGGACAAAGGACAGTGTTTGGAGATAAATTAAAGAAAGGAAATCCCCTCGGAGTTGAGTACGTGTGAAAGAAGGAAGAGAAAAAGAGAAAAATAGCTAACCCGCTCTAGCGTGGGCCAAGCGTGGCTTTAGCGCGACCATGCTAGAGCAGGAGAAATAGAGCAGAATAAAGTGCCATTAGCACGGCCACTAGCGTGGTCATTAGCGCGGCCGCTAGTCCAGAAGAAACGAGACAATGTAGATTGCATTTAACGCGGCCACTAGCGCGATTCGAGCGCGGCTGCGCTAGTTCGTCCAGAACGCGGTAACTTCAGGGGGAAATTTTGGAAGGAGTAATTCCACTTAACCTATAAAAGGTCCAGCTCGTCCAAAAAAGAGGATATCAAGGTTTTTATAGTTTTGTTCAAGGCAAGAAGAGGCAAGAGGCAAGGAGGAAAATTCGGCATCGAGTTCTACCTTTTCTTGTGTTTTTATCATTCATGATGAATTTTGCTATTGTTATTATGAAAGAAATTATGAGTAGCTAATTTATTTAGTCTAGGGTTTTGATGGAACCTGTTGAAGGATATTTTTGTTAATATAGTTTGCCCAGTTATTTGTTCAACTACATTCTTGTTGTAGTTAATTGAAGGGCCCTCAATTAGCTGTGCCTATTTAGTATGTATTACTCGGGAGAGAGTGTATATTTAGGTAGTTGTTGAACATCACCACTCCCAAAGTATATGAGGAATCAATAACCGAGGGTTTAAAGGTGGGATTAGGGATCGGGAGAGAGTTACGGTAGTAAGAGTGCTCATGATCGATAGAGAAGATTAGGCAAATATATATGGCACATAACACGAAGGGAGTCCATCAAAGGGGAAATCACAACCTTAGACCTTTCTCTTATTTGTTTACAACTCAGTCTTAGTTAGCTCTTAGTTTGATTAATCTTATTCAGTCATAGTTAGTAGAAATATCAACAATTGTTATTCAAAACATCTGGGAAGTTGATTACGGAGAATTTAGTTAGTTTGACAAAAGTAATTGATAGGTTAATTCCCTGTGGCATTCGACTTGGGCTAAATACTCGGATTATATTTGCAACAGTCGCTTAGTCCTTTTTATAAGGCATAGTTGGGCGTGATCAATAAGCCTTAAGGGTGATAATGGTAGAATCGGAGAAAGTGAATTCTTAAGGGAAAAAGTAGGATACAATAGCTCAATTGAAAGCGGAAGCAAAATTTAGCAGCAATAGCTACGGTGAATCAAACATTGTGGTTGAGGAAAATATTGGATGATCTTCAGCTTGATCAAAAAAGAAAAAACTGAGATATTTGTGACAATCAGGCTTCAATAGCTATTTCTTATAATCCAGTTTTCCATGAAGGATGTGTTTGGTACAAAAAAAATATATTTTCCATAGAAAATATTTTCCTGAAAAATGAGTGTTTTATCACTTTTTTCCCTTGTTTGGTTGGTAAGTGAAATTTTTTTTCTGAAAAATATTTTCTAGTGTTTGTTTACATAGTAGAAAATATTTTTTTAGAATATTTTTTATGCTACTTTCTTTACCCCTCCCCCTTCCCTTTCCCCAAATCCTTGTGTTTCCTGTGCTCCCCCCCT